>JAFFZH010008859.1:0-14117 GCA_018420115.1 Euura saliciscinereae | reverse complement strand
GTAGTCGGCACTTCTTGATAAACCTTATTTTTCACGTATCCCCGTATGAAAACAATGCCTCTATGGCTTGGTGATGTAAACGAACACAAAGTTGTAGACGAATGTTGTTCAATGATAGTTATTGAGACAAGTGGAGAACGGACATCTTTTTCTTATTTTTGAAATATCCTGTTGAGTGTCAATTTTAGGACACTGCTGTACTTACACTTTTATACTCAAAATTGAATACTCTTTTCGTTTTCAAAATAAAAAATACACCATCCCATTCGAAAAACCAAAGGTGACCTTCGTATCTCCTTGGCGCTTTCACTTAACAAAAATTCGAACGCGCTATGTTCTGACCCCTTAAAAACCCCACAGCTCTTGTCTGAAACTTTTCTTGACATTTTACTTGGTTTTTGAGAAAATCGCCCTGGTCACTTTAAATGCCCCACTCTGTATATTTGAGTTATCAAACAGACATGTCCACTTCCGCGCATCTAAATTTGATATGACGAGAAGCGTGAAGATCATGTGCAAAAATTGGTAACTGGAACAAAAATAACAAGAATCTCGACAAAGTTTGAGCTTTTTTCTTCAGTTTACGTTTGGGTTGGACGTTGATTCGTTTGAGAATTTTTTTCCCAACAACTGTTTGCCAGCCTTGGCTTTACTCTACTTGGTCTTTGGGTAGATCTGCCTCTGGCCTTCATCAAAGCTGTGCATAGTTCTCTCGTAATAAAACAGAATATTCAGTCAAAGCTTCGCAGGACATATGAATTCCACAGAAATTCTGAAATCGTTACAGCTAATGGATATCTCAAATACACCCACAGATTACACATTCATTGATTCCCGCTTTCTTCCGTACAAAACAAATTTCATTTCCGCATTCTATGGGAGTTGCTTAGGCTTCTGATTTCACGATCTTGAATTTGATGAAGCTATGACTGTGATATCCTCTTCTCTTTAGGTCCGGAGTCGATGGGAGAAAAGGATGACGCCACTCCGGTAAAAAATTATTGCGGAGAGTTAAAAAAAAGTGATCCCATTAAAGTTCTCATTCGCCAGCTGAAGTACTGCGAATTATACGAATAAACGAAGCAGCCATCGGAGAATCAATAACCTGCACGCACAGAAAAACATTAGAGATATAACAAAAGTAATTCCGACTCCTCCTCGTGGGTTACTCTGATTAACGCACATTGACTAAATTGCAGGGGTTAGCTGAGGGGACGCCGAATTGCCTGCCATTAGCAAAGGTGCATGGGTTTATAGAGGAGATCTCGAAACCCAAAATATCTAACGGATAACTTGGTAACACGGAATAACAGTGAAACACCAAAAGCACGCGGGTTTTCATCATTATGACTACATTCATTGTTAGTCACTTTGTTCATATCTACCCGTCCTCCCATTCGTAGATATGCGAATGATGCGGATACGGAATATTACCGACTGCGTATGTGTAGTCGCCTAGAGGCGATTTTTGTAATAAAATATGACCAAATTCAATTTATTTTCGGAATCTACCGTAAAAATACTCAAACCGTGCTCATACATTTAATTGAGCTTACAATTATCCCGAAAAAGGTGTAGCGATAATTTTGGTACATATAATACCTACGGTTTATCACAATATCCTGTTTCGGTAGAAACTTTAGCGCGACTTAGAGAGAGAGAATTTGCAGCTCCTGTTAGTGACTGGTCCGTTTTTATATGTGCTTTTGTGTGGCTGTGTATAGATATAGAGATAGTCACGAGGATGGAGAAACACTATGGTAGATTGGATTTGCGCGATATCTCTCCACCGAAATCCAACCACAATTGATTTCATGCTGAACAACGAAGTTTACATTTGTATAGGAATATTCAACGTCCAATTTTTCCAGTGCATGCTCTATTTCCATTCTCTACAATCATATCAAATACGTGGATTGTATAGAATGTGCACGAGCTTGTATATCTGCTTCTAAACAATCTATGCGGTGCCACGGATGACAAATGACCGTAGAATTCATTACACTTTTGATATGAAAATAGAAGGGTTTCAAGTCTTCAGGTAAGCTCTTGTGAAACCTTGGCCCGACTTTCAAATAATGCCAAATTGTGTATCTCCAAGGTATTGAGACAACTTGAGATATTTGCTGTGGATGGTAGCGCAGTTTCATTCTGTAGACAAAAGCATGACGACGTTGGTATAACCGGAGAGAGTTTCGTCTACGTGGAAAAGTGCCAGGAGAGAAAAAGCCGAGGAGAAACATAAAACGGACAAACTAGATCCTCGCTGGAAGATGAGAAAAGTGAGATGCGGAAGACAGGAGCGCAAGGAAGTTGTGAAAAAAGTTGAAAATCAAACGAAATACGTGTGGCACCAGGGGGTGACAACAGATGGAGGATAAAACCCGGGACCACGTTGGCGAGAATGAGACAGTACTCTGGCAAAAACGGATTTCTGTCTAAACTGGCAACTTTTCACTGTTGAGAAGACAACCGCGCAAACTGGAAACGAGCCACTATGCGAAGCTTGCTTTGAGAGCTGAGGGTCCTTGACGTCAAGAGGACAAGGCGGCTTTCTGGATGGTTGGTACTTGGCAGTGTCTGAAAACGCTGGCTTAACATCTGCTAAGACTTCTGGGTGAGAGCCTCTCACTTTATATTAGGCAGGATGTTTAGTAAAGAGAGAATACCAAGTATCAAACTATTAGCAAAGATGTACGCACTGCGCCGACTAAACTAAACTTCTTTGTGGTTGTTTTCAATCAGTTGGCTATTGATTTCCTATTCACGCGCGTATCAAGTAATTCATTTGTATTGTCTATCTACTAGGACTTGCCGATCCGAAGATGTCGAATTCATTACATAAAAACGTAACGGAGAGTCTGAAAAGTGATTAGAGCCATTGAACACTCAGATCGTTTCTACTCGTACAACGTGAGACGTAATTGAAACGACCCTTGCTCTTTTTCGAATTTCGATGTCACAAGTTTCATTGCACTGATTTTATTTGCAAGTGGAAAGTTTTCGAAATTACTTTTTCGAGTCTCAGGTTCCTCCGGTTTGAAATTCTTCTGGCAAGATTTCCGGAATCATTCGATTACGATTTAAACGACGTCAGAGATGGAGGGATTGTTGGTTAAGTGGAATAGCAAAAGTTGGACAATAGTTTTAGGTGTAATGTGAGTTTCCGTGAATTTTCTTTTCTCTTTCTTTTTCTTTTTTTTTTTGTTAGATGGATGTGGCGTGTCATTAGGGTTGTGTACTTGGGTGAGACACCGTACTACCCAAACGAAAAGTGACGGGCGCAGTATATCCTCCGGGAGAGGAGCAACCTTTAATAATAAATTCAAAGAAAAAAGTAGAATATATTGCTCGAAGAAGCACGTATTTTCTAATTTTAAATACGAGCAGTTTGTTTCGCGTAACCACCGTCTTTCTGACAAGCCAAAAGTTACCACAAATTTGACTCGATATCCCTAACAATGAGTTACATACTCCGTACTTGTAATACTCGACAAGACGGATACATGAATACTGGTGAAAAACAAATGAAAGGAAAACCCACAGATCGTTCGTTGCGATTTGATCCCTCATTCTTGAGAATCGTCAAAAATTTTGATGATTCACTAGATTCAACTGCTGAGTAGCAGCCCCTATTGGTCTCGTTATCCTTTTCGTCTATCTCAGACTATAAATCACTGCTCTCGTCTGGGGTTACCAGGATACCTGAGGCGTAATCCATGCTTCTAAAAGATATGCTGGTCGCAGAATCAAGCCCCTGTCTTACGAGGTCGATAAGGTTAACCGCATCTCGAAGCAAGAGCAATATAGTGGCCAGCATCGACATCGAGGTATGTGGCTTACACGTGTCACTTCAACAATTGGGTTCCTCTGTTCAGGCTGACGTTGACTAAATTGTTGCTGGTGAAAACGTTTTGGTGGCAGAACATTCTTTAAAATTCAGGAGCTTGATCCAGTCGAATGGAGACAATAGTTTGTCACAGCAAAGAATTTACTGTCATAACAACTATTGTTTATTCTTTATTCATTTCGAGTATACATCCGGTACATGCGAGCTGGAATCCAAAATATCGAGAGTAAAATAGAATGATTCCCGAATGAGATGATTCGATTCGATCCAATAACGGAACTAGCGAATGGCAGTCGAAATATGTCGCGATCAAGTGGCGGGTGCACATGCGTTGATCAAATGGTAGAATCGTAAGGTAAATTTTTATCCCTCTTTGTTCACAGAAGTGATTCGTATTACGTACGCATAGCAATTTTGAGTCAAAACGAAACGAATATGTGACATACGAGCTTGCTGGACGCGCTTAATGGCTCGTGAGGATTTTCAGTGTTATCGTTCAAGGCCGTAGCCAGGAATTCACTTCGGGGAGGGTCGAGTCCCTTAAATTTATCAACAATACATTAAATTTTGAAAGAGTAGAAAATATTTTAGTAAGTATGTATAAAATGGTGGGTTGGCCAAGGCATTTCGGGGGGGGGGGTTTGAATCCCCACCGCCCCCCCCTGTATACGGCCTTGTTATCGTTGGTCGTTACTATTACTATTGCTATACATATAGCTACCCTTATTCTGGTTTACAGTATGTTAGAACGCGTTAATCTTCCGTAACCCTCCTTCGTCGAGCTGACAGACCAACCATTGGTCTGACCAAAGGTCAGACTCTGGAGGATGTTGGAGTTCGAGCCAGGACTACCCGGTGGTGTTCTGCTGTTCCGAATAAAAACTGACTTTTTAACTCACTGGGCGAGGGGCTAACCACATCGAAATCTTCTGTCCAAAACATTTCACATGTGACAACAATTTGATGGCGTTAACAGGCGTTCCGTGGTCTTCTGATGTTATGCTAATGAAGATGACATGCAAACGTCATCACGCAGCAGGCAGTAATGAAATGCAGGCAATATGACAACATGCTTCGGTAATACATGTGGATGCTTGTTATTTTGAGTATGTATGTGATTCACTGCCTGCAGCCAGCTGATCTAATATCTGAGATGAGGTCCGACACGTGACCCCATCGCTTGCAAGCTGACGAGATCGGTATCTCGATTTTTTGCTCAGTAAAAACTGCGAGCAAAGCCAAACGCGTATGAATCCAGTTGAGCTGGAAAAAAACAGTTCTACAAATTCGCACATGGATCGGGGAAAATTGTGCTAGAACTATATTTCAGAGGGGTCGAAACGTCCTCTGCTCCACGCCTCCCCATGATCCTTTTATTCTTTTCCCTCGCTAGATCACGGCCCGAGTTCCTCTCCGACCGAGGCCTAAGCTGTGTTCGTATACATAGATTTATGCCTATGTATCTGCACACATAGGCGAGTCTTAACGATTTCTTTGGAGCGCAAGTCATTTCCATCAGCCATTAATTTTCCTGAATACAATAAAGTAGAAAGGAGCTTTATACGCCGGTTTTTGGAGTTTTTCGGAAATTGACCACGGCACACAAACGCGTATGTATTTGAGGGGTGGTCCGATTTCAAGAATAAAAGGTAGAACGTATTTTTGTTAAAGGTAAAACAATTTTTATCGAGATCGAGTACATCTCACAGACCGTTCTATGTCGACTTCAACATGGACTCAGTTAGGCTAGGTTCTCGAGTCTTCGCAAGTACTATTGCCTATCGCCTTTACTCGGGCTATTGGCTTATCATTGGTCCATCCTTTCCTTCGGTAAGCGGATGAGTCCTGAATCCTCGACCTTTCACCCGGGAACCTAAAGACTTCAGTTCAAAAAGACTCAACGTCGTGACAGGATAGGTTCTCCCTTCAAAGCACCTGCACCGTGACTTTAGTTCACTTAACGAGGCCGCAACACGGCTACCATTGAGCAGCTGGAGATTTTCGATTTCAATAATGTCATGAGCTTATATCCTGAATAGTTGTATGGTTTCAACAAATTGCATTTCAGTGCAGGAATGAAAAAGCGTGGGTCTATGAGCCACTTACATACTTACATACCACTTACATATCCATATCTTAGGTAAGATTTATACCTAAACTTTGACAAATCTGTATGACTGATCTGATATTGTACATGCGAGGAATACCGCAATAAGTGCATGTTATGAATGTTGACCACGTTCAATTTACGTGCACGAAAACGGTGACCATAAAATGAGTGTCATAAAGGTAGATATTTGACTATGAGAAGGAATCTCTGAGCATTTTCAATTCCTTAGCTTTTTTCCGTAATCTGAGACGCACCCTTTATTCAATATTCGGAGAGCATGCATAATTCATGGATTTAAATGTTTAAATTCTTCATTCGCCCATGCTCGTTCATGCTCGTGATTTTATACGTAGACAATCTTTTCTTTGCCTTTTTAGGAGATAGATTTTGATATCGAATTTCACGAGCGTTCCTCTAAACATTTTAACAGCGGACTTGAAATTCACCGTCAGCTCAACGAATAACACATTTTTTTTTAGTGTTCCGTTCGTTCCATGAAACAGTCATGAATATTCCCAGAGGTCATACATGTGGCTATTCAAACAGTTCACCGTGTATGTATGTCCTTCAAATATTACGCTGATCACAGTAACCGCGATACCTACTCGGGCTTACAATGTAATCGATAAACTGTTATCCTAGAAATTCGGCACGGAGAGGTATTGATTTCAGTATGCAAACAACCTTCACCGTGCTGAAGGATCCTCTGACAATGAGTAGCAAAATTAAAGAGACTATCGCAGTGTCCTAATGAGAAGTTTCTTGTGTTGTTTTCTTGTACAAGTATCGCGGTACAGCAAATTTCCACTGCAACGATGAAGGGAATGGAGCAGACGTAGGGATGAGGCTGGACCGGATGTCCGAAGGCTTTGGACATCGTGTTGGCCCGGAAACGGCTGCTAACTGGAATAAGCTCTATAACGGGGGTGTTTTCTTCGGATTAACTTGGTCGTTTGGGATAAGCAAACCACCATAAGAAGATAAGCTCGGTAACGAGTTTTTGCCCGAAGGTTTGGGGTCGGGGTTTGGTCTCGCAACGAGACGTAATATCCTCCACAATGCCCCAAAGTTTTATAAAAATTTGACGGACGTGAATATCCACCTGATTAATGAGAACTTTTTTGTAAGCAGTATTTCTAAAGAACCATTATTTCGACGAATTATGTACAGTATCGTCTTCTCGATTACCATTTCGCGGCATCCGCTCGAGAAATCTTTCGCACAAAACTTTATTCAACATTCCCTTGCAGAGTTCATACCTTGAAGTAGGTATTGGAAACCGTGGGGCCCCCGTCGATCCACCTTGCAGATTTACGTCCAAACTACTTTTCTGCTTTTATGCGAAAAAAAGCGCACAAAAGTTTCGTACGCTTCTGTGGTCTAACTCATTACGATTACACGTTACATTGCCTCAAATTGTAGATTGTTATAAAATCACTGTGTCTACGTGATATTTCTTCTTTCGAGGGTGGAGCTTGTGATTTCATCGATAAATTGACCGCGCGTGTGAGCAATTCTAATCAGTCACAATTAATTTCACGATTATCATAAACTATTGAAACATTTTTTTATTAACTTGTTCACTAGTGTAGTAAACTGCAGGTTATTTGTATATCAACTGTGGCCTGAGCCAAAATTACATCAGGCGTAGTTATCTGCACCGTCGGGTGTAGCGTGTATTTACACCACTCACGTTATCAGTTAAACCTACGTCCGATGACAATGGATAATCTGGCAAATGCACGATAATTTTGGCTTGATAATTACAAACATATTTACTGTATTCGCTCAATTTTCAAGGTAATTGATTAGTTAGAGGCGCTTTATTTGATACATTTTCTCTTCATCGTTTTGCCTCGATTTTTAATGCACAAAATTAATAATCCATTTGCTCTTGAGTGAATCACTAAAGCAAAATGTAATTATAAATTATATCTTTCGAGGGCTCTCAGATTGTTTCAATTTTACATTGGAGTGGGGATACGCTTTTCCCTCGCAAAAGCAGGCTGCGAGTCATTCGTGTTATTCAATATACCAGTTTTGGGCTATTTGTTATACTAGGGTGAACAAAGTCTTCTTGGCTCGTTTAATTAGCGTTGAATTTAATTTTGCATTGAGGATTTGCATCCAGTTTTAATGAGTCGGTGTACCCACCTAGGTTTCTGTGAAAAAACGCCATTAGGTGGTACATTTACCAAAGCTTTCCAGCCACTTTACGTTTGACGGTAACTTGACTACCTCGTTGTAATTTAGCAGCGGCGTATCACGCTACGGTATTTGACATCAGAACTATCTTTTTCCCCTTGGCATGATACAGAGCTAACCAGCGTGAATTCATTCCTGGTAAATTCATCCTGTAAATAATTCTGTGATAATCAATGATTAGCTTTTTTGATTTTATTTTCTATTTGACCCGCCGGAATGTCCGACTACTACGGGTATTGAGGTCGGATACCAGGGGGATGTATCCGGCTTATCGGAGAATAGCACAAAATCGCGAGGGATAAAGAGCTTAGGCTTATCCGATTTCACACAATGGATGACTTCTCTATAGAAAGGCAATTTTCTATAAATGTATGACTATTTTGCTCCGTGCGGTATTGAGCCGATTTTTCTACGTAATAGTGAAATGTTCTGCTTCATATGCGAAGCTTTGCAAAGCTAAGTGAATTGAACAAATTATCACGAAGAACTTTTGATAAGAACGAAAATGTCTACGATTTCAAACCAAATGCAAAATCGTCCAGAATGAAGAGCTTGCAGTAGCAGCTGTTTCTATTTTTCTGCAACTCTGCGATAGTCATGATCAAAGCTCACGACACGAACCTCAATTTGTCCCAGGATTGTGTATTGTGTGATAAATGCGTTTGGCATGATCTCCCCTTGGCGATTGCAGCTGGAAAATTGATGTCCCGAGGTCAATAAATCGAAGAACCGACAAACTCAAGGGAGTGCTATCTTCTGTGAAGGTTCCTGCAGCTGAAGAAATTCCCGGAAGTATTGTTACTCGGTTCAATACGGTCCCTTTTCGTAAGGTCTGGATGTGAGGACCCTTTACAAGAATGAAGAAGAGGTTCAAACATGTGGTCTATAGAAATTACTCCCCTTTTGATGACTACGTCACAACGTTCTGACGTATAATGAACGATTACTACGTTCCGGTGCTTCATTCGAAGATAACGTCACCTCGGGGTCCGAACCAGAACACGTACAAACAATGAGGTTGTTCCGTGATAAAAGTTTTTCGAATTTCCCTCAAATGAGTGCATCTGATCTTTTCGACTAGCCTGCGCTTGGTATATCCATCGTATTGTGGTACCCGTAGTTTGACGACGTCTGGGTCGGATTAGCAATTCATACACTGTGTAGCGCGTTTATGTGCCGAGTAAGTAAATAAACAATCCTGATAATTGCACTCCATGGAATTAGGTCCTGTTGTTGGCCGATGAATAAATTATACAGATTTTCCATTTTCATACACTGTGGGTGTAAGACTGTGAGTTTGTTCCAATTTGAGGTTGTCCTGCAGAGGATTTGTATGCTACGTGTGACAGGAGAAATTCCTCTCCTCATATCTAGGTACTCTTCCACGAACAGGAAGCACTGAATTGCCACTAAATTCGTTCGTCGCGTATGTTACGGGAAAGGCGTGCATTTCCATTCTTACATTGAGTACTTTGTGGCGTCCACATATAAGCTACGGATCGCTTATCTTCGCCAGCGTCATCCAACTTTTATGGCCTGAAATAAAGTCCATGTGGACTCCAGAACTGATGCAGTTGGAGGTTCATGAGTGTCGCTATAAACGGGTTTGAACATGATAAACTCTGGAATTTAATCTACCTAAGAGAATCGTGCATCGGTCTAACTTTTCGTTCATACGTTGCCAATTCTTCAATAATTCGTCCGATCATACAAATTAGATATTTAGCAGTGAAGTTACTCTGAAAAAATGGATGAATTCTAGGCATATTGTGCGTTAGAGAGATTCTAATATATGTTCCTCACGATGAACGCATTATTTCCCAAACGATTACTGTACATATGCTAAATGGTGCCTGCATGCGACTATATAATGCAGTTAATTGTTTTTACCTGCATTACCGAAAACGAATGGAAATACAGTTCCGTGATACTTTCAGAGGAGGGTAGTGAATATTTCCAACGAAATTATCATTCGCATAGGAAAAAAATGGTCGAAAATTATAGTCGAAAGAGGGGTTGTATAATGCAAGTGAATGCATTTTTTTTCTACATCCAGGGAAACTGGGTCAGACAGTTACGGCTGCACTTACGCTTGAGGCTATGATTTTCAGAGGAAGGGTTGCGAGTATTTCCGTGGTTCGAATTCATGCCCCCGTGGAGAGGAAAAATGAGATTTTTTACAATACTTTATTATGCTTACTCTCTCTTTAAAGTAATCCTCATGAACCTGAAGGAACGTATTTTTTAAAGTGGATAAAGTTTCGAGAGTAATCTCGCATACCTAATCGTCGAGGGGTTGAAAATATATGACCTCGATAAGGATTGAGGTTAGTAATTTCAAGCTTCCTGCAAAATAAAATGCACGGGGAATCTAAATGAATACCCATAATGATAAAATGTAATACAGTTTAGTACTAAGGTATAATACTCTTCCACTTACAATTAGGTACCCACACCCGACCGGCAAGTACCACTCCGTACATTTTTTCGTTTCCCTGAATTTTGTATTCTCAATTTTTGTCCTCGGTAAAGAAGCATAGTGAGCGAACAAGTACAACGCCGTTTATTTCAATTTTATTTCTACGTGTTGAGCTTGATAGTTGTATTTGACACGACATCTTTTATACAGGGAGACATTACTCAAGGACGATCGTTTCGTTGGAAACGAATTTTTGTCGGTCGATTTTTCTAGGGTAGGTAGACCCAATTATAGTGAGGTACTTTTTGAGGGGATTAATATTATGTCAAGCAATTACAAGATTTCAAGTTCTTTCGAATTACAACAACTTCTAACAGAGTACAAAATGACGTCAGGAGTGAATTTCGGGCCTTCAAAATGGCAGCAATTGCAGAGCTTCGTATAAAGCCGAACTGGGGAGCGCGATCATCTATCCAGTAGAGCTTATATTGCTGTCAGATACTATTCGTTTGCTTCTCAAGTGAAACTTTCGTGCAGAAGCTTAAAAAAATGGTATATGTTGAACGTGAGGCCAGGCGTTCGCTGTATGGTGTGAAGTTTTCGTTATGAGCCGATATCACACTCATTATCATAAATCATAATTAGCATAAATTATTATTGCTCTAATTTTTTTTTTCATCCGCGTGCTTATTTCTTCGATTATTTTTTTTATTCCCGTATTTCGTGGACACTCGACGTATTATGAGTTTAGAAACAATCGAAGGCAGGACGCACTGGGCCCTCAACTAATTGACGCCACTCGCAAACGACAGACGCAGCTAAAGGAACGAAAAAAGAAGTAGTCGCGTAGCAAACAAACAAGATTCCAACAGTCAACAAACAGTTCTTATTGAGATGCTTTCTCGTGCGGATGCTTTTTCCGACAACCGAAGTAAATACGGATTGCAGAATTTACCTCAAGCTCTTATTTCTCTGTATTATCAATAGTAATAATAATAATCTTGATAGTATTTTGAAAATAATCTTTGGGGCCGTAGAAATTTCATACCCTAGGGCGGCAACAGCCCTCGATCCGCCTCTGAAGCCGGTTATTCGTATAGTCATTATTAACTAAGTAATTTATGGTTTGAGTGGATGTCAGGATAGAACGTTCGCGAATCGTGCTTGTGATTTACGTACTACGTACATAATTAGATATTGTCAATTTACCGGGTTACGTTTCGACTATACGATTGGTTCCCTTATCGATCTCGTAATACGGTATATCTCATACAGCGTGTCAGTGAAATTCAGTTTTAATGTATATAATAAAAACTAGATACCTGATTCGCCTTCCTTGGTCATTCCAAACTGTGGGGTTCCCGGATTTCGCTGAACTCTGCAATCTGTTTTCATATACATATATTCATAGTCCCCCGTTTAACGTTTGAATCTTTGTATTTCATCGAAACAGTCGAATCAATTAATCCGAAGTTCTGAATATCGTGGTTTGTGGGTAAACCCTGCACCAATTTAAGAGATCATATAAGCCCGTAATCCTGGATTCATTCGGGGTTTGTAACCGCACACCGATCTTCACTAATGATTAAACCATCGTGAATACTTCATATTGTGACATTTGAATAGCCCGCCTACAATATAATATCGAATAACGTGGCGTGGGCGACCACTAAAATCAAAATAAAGACGAAGAGAGAAGGTTTCCGCCTTCTCCTAACTCGTTCCCTCGTCCACTAACTCTCGTACCTGATAGACGTCTTATTTAATTAGCTTCGTTTCAATTCATTAAATTTTGTAAGACCGTGATACAAATTTATCGTTAATCATTCAAATCAGTAAAGAGTTAATAAGTATTAAATCGATCGATATTAATCAGACTAAATAAGAATAAGAGGCCTATTTTACATACTCTACTGATGATTAGACGAAGGAAGAAGCGAGACGTCGCCATATCCACGAAACCACACGGCAAAAAGAAATAAGAAACGAGTTAAGTACTCACGAATAATCTGACGAAGATCAATAGAAATGAATAATTAAGAAACTAATGAAACAAAGAGAGATTTAAATAATGCAGTAGTGTTACGAGGCATTATTTTAAATGTATGTATCCTAAATTATAAAACCTTGATTTTTATCTCTATTTACATTTATACAAACTGTTATCGAATTTACATTTTATCTTTATTTATAGACAAAAAGAAAGTTTAATTGATATATATAATTTACTGTCATTTACCTTTTTTCGTACATTCTTTAAAAGAAATTATTTTTACAACATTCTTATCGCTTGCATTCCGAAATTTACATTGATTATTTAATAAACAATCTGGTAATAGCTCGTAATTTCTTGTTTTATGTATTTTATTTAACCTTCATGTAACATGATTATTATGTAATGAACATTCGTTACAATATCAAATTATCGGAACGGACTATTCAGTTTTTCATCTTCCTCAAGGGTGCGGATGAATTCGCTGGAATATAGTATTTCACTTCACTGCAGTATTAGCACCGATATGAGGTTGGGAAATGAGAGGGATCGCATCTCGAACGAAAAATTCGCTCGTAAAAAAACTCGCTATCCTACAGAGATCGGAGCAGATTACGTTCGAGGATTCAATCAAAGGAAGAACCCCCAGGAGACAGAGGACGAAGGACAGAGACGAAGTCTCAAGTCTGGGACAAGTGAGAAAGAGAATATGTCTTCATGTAAAACGGAGATTCATTTCCGTACACCGATTGTCTAGATACGTTAAAAAATAGGAATTACTTTCATCCCCTTTTTTTTCTTTCTTTCTTTAGATTGCGGAGCACTTTTCCCCGACGCTCGTTAACGCCGTATATTAAAGTGGGTAAATGTTGAATTGTTAAAGAACGCTCCCTTACCCCCCTCGTGCACTGAAAATCTGGAATATCCATAAAATATTCTGAATAATTTTAGCTAAAACGTGCTTGTTAGAAAAGAACACGATGCCTGACATCTCGAGCATGGTCCAGGTAGCTGAATAACTTCGCAAAATACAACAAGAAAGAATTCAGTTACGTAAAGCTTCATTCATTTCGTCCAATGAGTCAACAGATTGTGAAAAACTAGAGCAAATAAGAAAAAAAACTGAATAAAAATACAACGTCGACTCACCTCACTGTCTCCTGGCACACGCTCGTTCATCAGTTATACTCTGTTGATTCGATCAATGGACCTGATCAACCTCGATCCTCCAGCATCCCTCAACCCAAATTCTAGTTAAAAACAGGAGAAATAGCTCGGTGCTTCAAATTGTGTTATAATTGCTTTGAGATTCCCTCCCACAATTTGCTCGGAGATAAAGTTAATTTGTTGGATGTGGTACACATCTGCGAGAATGACAATATTTTTTAGACTGGTTATTGTAAAACGAGCCTTATTTAAAATAGTATATTTTGCAACTCGTGGGCAAGAATGACGATTCCGAGTGAGTGTGAATATAGCCACACGAGCCGAAGGCGAGTGCGGATATCACACGAACTCAGAATCGTCATTGCCCACGAGG
>JAFFZH010008847.1:0-10729 GCA_018420115.1 Euura saliciscinereae | reverse complement strand
CTGATCCACGCGCACACACTTGCACAGAGGATTTTGGGGGCGTTACATTTGGCGCCCAACGTGGGGCTCGAAACGGGCTCAGAACGGCTCGAAACGGCTCGAGAGAGAAGAACACGAGATACCAAAACGTGAGGCTCGAAACGGGCTCAGAACGGCTCGAAACGGCTTGAGAGAGAAGAACTTGGAATACCAAAACTGCTCAAAACAGCTGAAAGATGCCGCCGAGAAAAGCGACGCGAACACGACATGGCTCAAATTCGTCAAGAGGAGATGGAGACGACCGTCTGGAGGAACTGGTCACGAACATGAGGACAACGATGGACCAGATCGTCAACGAAGAACAGCAGAAGTCACCGAACATCCTCTCCAACGACGAAGACCAGAATATCACCCTCGAAGGAAAAAAGCTCCGATGGGAAGGCGAAATGACGGAATGCGCCGCACTACTCCATCAAGCTATGACCAAAACGAACGAAAGAACGAGCGAAATCCATAGAGCTCTGGACCAATATTCCCAGCAACTGGAAGACAAAGAGAAACGAAATAAGGAAGAGATGGGCCAGTTGAAAGATTACATAGCAACCTTGACGGGTACCTGTACAGAGATCAACGAGCGTCTTCTGATCATCGAGAATAAAATCAAATACATGGACGAAGACGTAAATCACGACAGCGTAGGACTACTCACTATGCAAAGGCAAATCTCTACCGAATTGAGACCTACCATGGAAAAATGCACTCAGAGCATCCAAACGTTAGAGGAAAAAATTGAAAACACGAACAGGGAACTACGGAAAATTTCGACGATACGATCAGCCACGCCCGGACACCTGAATTCATCCATGAACATACAATCCCGATTAAAACTCAAGCCACCGACATTTAAGGGTGAGGCGCGAGAAAAGCCCATGAAATTCTTATCAGAATTCCACCGGTACATAGAAGTCACAAATCCGGAGTTCGGAGAGGCCATGTACCTGATTTCACAAGTCTTGGAAGGATCTGCGAAGGAATGGTGGTACCTCGTGGAGAACAACATCGAGGATATGAACGATTTCGAGAGAAAGTTCAAAGAAAGGTTCTGGAACACTACAATCCAGGATACACTCCGCCGGAGAATTGAGTTCGGA
The DNA here is from genome assembly GCA_018420115.1 of Euura saliciscinereae. Taxonomy (NCBI): domain Eukaryota; kingdom Metazoa; phylum Arthropoda; class Insecta; order Hymenoptera; family Tenthredinidae; genus Euura; species Euura saliciscinereae. The sequence continues at coordinate 9,599 of JAFFZH010008847.1, read as the reverse complement.
AAATACGATCCTACAGGAAAAATGTCACGTGTTGACTACGCGACGAGTATATTCGGAACGGCAAAAGATCTTGGGAATAATTACTCGGATGCAGAAATAATCAGGAAGATATCGACACACTTCGACCGGGAAGTAAGATTCGCGATCAGAGGTAGGAAGTTCAACAAAAAGGAGGACCTATTCGAATTACTGGAAGACTTCGACAGCGAACCAATACAAAAAAGGGTACAGAATAACGCAATGGGGAATAACACATGAAACCCTGGATCCCAAGAAGAACGACAAGCTTCACATAACAGAAACGGCCAGAACACAACCCGCGAAAACCGCGAGAGACCCGCCGAAAATTGGAGACGTCCACCCGCACAGCAACAAGGGGACCAAACACGTTGGCGCAGAGACACGCAGCCAAGGAGTCACGCAAACGTAAACATCGTGGAGATCGACAGATCCGACGAAAGCGAAATGATTGAGACCGAGAATAGGGAAAGCAGCGAGCAAGGATTCTTAGCCGACGAAACGAACGAGGAAGAAGACTTGGAAACAACAGTCCGAGAATTGAATATACGCACGATATTCGGAGATCCGAGAGAAGATCTGCTAACCGAGGAAGACGGTGAAGAAACACAAGCCGCGAGATGTCGATGCCCGGAGATGAAAATCAACATAGAGGGGATCGAGACATACGCCCTGATAGACACCGGAAGTGAGGTGACGTGCATTTCCGCAGAGTTCTACGAGGCTAACAAAGAAAGGCTCAAGAGATGCCCAACACTGCCTTTATCCGGGAAATTGATAAAGGGGGCAACCGGAGACAAGTCGGCACGCCTGAAAATCCAAGTGCAGATGAAAACAACCATTGGAAACATCACCAAAGACCTGATTTATCTGGTGATACCAAAACTTGTAAAACACTGCATACTAGGATACGACACACACCGGCTATTCAAGATGTCCATCGATACGGACGAAGAGGCAATTACAATGAAAGAACAAGGAAGCAAAGTGTCATATCGAGAGGAGCGTATGACACGCGCCAACTGCGAACCCCACACAATGCAAATCGAAGGAACGGAGTACGAAGAAAACAATAACCCCGACTGCCATGATGACGAGGACACACTTCAAATTTCGACTAACGAGATACAAGAGAAAATAGAAGCGTGCACCGAAATCAACGCCGAACAGAAACAACGGCTGAAAGAACTCATATATAAATACAGACAAATCTTCGAAAAGAAACCAGGGGTACTTACCACGTTCGAATACGAATTGAGATTGGAAGACGAAGAAGCCATCGTAGCGAAACCGTACCCGATACCAATGAAATACCGCGACAAAGTCAACGCGGAAATCAAGAAAATGATACAACACGGAATAATCCGAAGGTCCACCAGCACGTACATGAACCCGGTGGTGACAGTCATAAAAAAGGATGGCTCAGTACGCCTATGCCTGGACGCCAGAGAACTGAACAAAAAGTTGATTAGCGACCATGAATCCCCACAAGGCATCACAGAAATATTCCAAAAATGCCACGCGGTGAAAATGATGACTAGCCTCGACCTTACCAGCAGTTTCTGGCAGATTCCCTTGAAGGAAGAAAGCAAGAAATACACGGCATTCCGCATTAACGGGCAGTGTTATGAGTTCAACGTCACACCATTCGGATTAAAGACAAGTAGCGCGGCATTGATACGCGGACTTAGCATTGTGCTACAAGGACTGGACGACTACGTCATAAACTTCGTGGATGACTTATTGGTGATATCAAAATCATTCACAGAGCACCTGGAACACCTGGAGAATCTATTTACCAGATTCAAGGAAAATAATATGACGCTTAGTTTCAAGAAAACGAATTTCGTCAAAAAGGAAACTGAATTCCTTGGACACATTCTGTCAGCAGAAGGTCTGAAACCACAACTGGACAAGATCCTGACCATCAAAAACTACACCAGACCAAAGAACGTCAAACAACTACGGGGATTCCTCGGCTTCATAAATTTCTACTCAAAATTCGCAAAGAATTACGCCGAAGAAATCACACCTCTGCTAAACTTAATAAAAAAGGGAGTGAAATACGAATGGACCAACGTCCAACAAGAGGCATTCGAAAGGGTCAAAACCTTGTTCGTAGAAACGATAATCTTGGTACACCCCGACCCAAGGAAACCATATATCCTGACCACCGACGCAAGCGACATCGCAATCGGCGCGGCACTATCGCAACGCAACGATGCAGGCGACGAGGAAATCGTCACGTTCATAAGCAGAACACTCAAAGGAGCGGAGGTCGGGTACTTCACGACAGAAAAGGAATTATTGGCCATAGTATGGGCACTGGAGAAGCTGAGCACATACTTGAGAGGGGCCAAGATCTTAATAACAACGGACCACCAAGCACTGACTTTCATTAGAACAAGTCGTTTTACCAACGCCCGCTTGAGGCGATGGATGCTGGCAATACAAGATTACGACATCGAACTGGAATACATCAGCGGACCCAGGAACGTAGTAGCGGATGTATTGAGCCGACCTAACCATCGGGAAGGAGCCCAGCAGGCGGAAGGAGATGAAGAAATTCAGATTGCCACAATCCTGGCACAAAAACCCAGTAAAGAACTAGCGCAAGACCTGAAAAACCTTAAACAGCTGCAAAGCAACGATCCGGAGCTGCTAGAAATAATCAAAGAACTCAAAACGACGCCCCGAGACGCCACGAAAAGAAGGTATACCTTCCGTGACGACGTACTATGCAAAACAGACCCTAGAGGGGACACCAAGATCATCATACCGAGGACCTGGGCAAACAAACTCGCGCAAGAATTACACGAGATCTACGGACATATAGGTGCTAAAAAGGTCTACAGAATGATGAAAGAGGAATTTTGCGCGAAGAAGCTAAGACACGACATAGAGAAGCTGATAGCCGCATGCGATACGTGTCAGCGACACAAATACCCCACACAGGCATGCCAGGCCAGAATGCAGAACATCATACCCAAAGGACCCGGTGATCTGCTGTCGATCGATTTCTTTGGACCATTACCAACATCCAGAGGAGGAGCCAAACACATTTTGGTGACCCTGGACGCTTTCAGCAAATTCGTAGCGCTATACGCGATAAAGAAGGCAAACACCGACACCGTGATACGGAAGATATTCCTAGACTACATCGTACGATTCGGCAAACCGAAGAGGATTCAATGCGACCACGGCACGCAATTCACGGCAACAAAATGGTCAGAAAAGCTCAAAAGCGAAAATATCGAACTCATATTTTCATCCATCAGGCATCCCCAAGGAAATATCGTGGAACGCGTCAACCGCGAACTTGGACGTTTCTTTAGAACGTTCGTAAAGGACAAACACACTGGATGGGCAACGTACGTGGAGACAATCCAAAATTGCTTGAACGAAACACACCACGAGACCACGGAGATGACCCCGCTGGAGTTACACTTGGGCACGAAACCCACCCGCATTTGGGAGAAGTGGCTACCGAATGTGCTACCTACTGACGACACCCCCCATGAAACGAAACTGCACCTCGCCTACGAGCGCATAAAAAACAAAGGAGAAAACCGCGCACGAACGCTAAATAGTTCCAAAACCGGAAAATGCTTCGAAGAAATGGATGAAGTGCTGGTAAAGGCTAACAACGTCTCCGACGCGGACGATAAAAAAATCGCAAAATTCTTCGCGGTTTACGAAGGGCCTTATCGTATAGAGCGTAAGGTGGGCACAGCCACATACCTGTTGGTCGATCCCTACACCAACAAGGAGCGGGGACGATTTCACGCAAGCAAGTTGAAGAAATATAAACGGAGACAAGGAAACTCCGAAACAGAGAAGGAAGCAAAAACAGTACAATAATACAATACGAGATCTACGGAATCCAGAAAGTTCTAGAAGGTTCGAAAATCAGGACAATGAACGGATTATACGACCCTCACCTATATAAGGATGAGCAAATCAATAGATCAATCAGTCTTATCGCAATATGAGAGGTATAACGATAGAAACCCAAACCGAAAAGTTCGCGCACTGCGATGCCGCAGTACAGGCATCAGAGCACTTACAGTGTAGTAACTTCGATCCACTACAATTCAAAATCCAGAGTATAATACAACCAACCGGACAAGGATGGAAAAAAGTGACCGGAACATACACGCACGGAGTTACATGCGACAAAAGAGTGAAAAGGAAACAAAAATTCACCCAATACATGGAGAGCGACCTTACAAATCCTCGCTCAAGAAGAATGGATCCATCGCCCAACATCCTACAAAACGAACGTGACGCAAACAACAACCACGCGGAGGAGAGAGACCACGCGGAGGAGATGGACCACGTGGACGGGATTGACCACCCGGAGGAGGCAAACCACGCGGAGGAGACAAACCATGCGGAGGAGATAAACCACGCGGATGAGACAGACCACATGGAGGAGACTGACCACCCGGAGGAGGCCTACCGCCCAGAGGTATTACCCATCGTAGGCGACGAAATAGACGAACCCGACCAACCCAAACGTGCCAAGCCATTAATACGGACCTCAATAAAAGTTCCCTCGCTGGATCGAATTTACGAGCCGCAAAAAAGAATCGAAGTTGCGAAGCGATCACTAGAAGTGATCGAGGAACAAATCCACAACGTCGACAGGGAGATGAATATCAACAAGGCGGCTATTAAGAAGATGAAGGAGGAGATGGCAGGTGTGGACTCACAGCTATCCACCTGCCAGACGATACAAAAGGATGTGCCAGTGCTATGGGCGAACGAGATTGCCGTCGAGGACGACAACCAGGAGGCAGGCATACCCCTGCCGACCGACGAATCTTTGGAGGCCTATCTGCCTAAAGCGGTACCAGGACGAGAAGAGGACCCGGATTGGGGAATGGAGGACATCCTAACCCTGACTGACGAGACGGTGAAGTCATGGATGCCGTTCGGAGGACAAGACGGAGGAACGATGACCCAACCACGGGACGACTGTATATAAAACTGTAAATATTAGACTGTAAGTGAATCTCGTGGAATGCATCCGGATAGGGAGAGATTTTTTTTTCTGTTTTCTTTATTATTAGTTTATTATTATGCTAAAGTCTTCAAAAATCAAAACGTTATTTTTCTTTTGCAAACTTTAAAAGGGGGCAATGCGACGCCCAAAATCATCGCATACAGACAATTTTGTTTATTTTACTTATAAAAATTGATATAGATAAATTTTGAGTTTTGTCAATGCCATATTATAGGCACTTAAAATATTAAAAGAAATGATTATATGAGTTAATATTGAAAAGCCACTCGTTTGCCAGAAAATGAGCATAGAATGTCATAGAAGCTTCTAGAACGACGCTCGGGATTCATAGAAGTCCGTAGAACATCAGGGATTAACGCGCCGTCGCCTTTATAAGCGACGACGCGCTATAGCGAGACAACCAGTCGGCCACGCGCCTTCTGAGACGAAGCAATCTTCCACTTTAACATTCGGCTTACTATTACTAGATTTCATTAATTCGAGATAGAATTAAAATTAACGTTCGGATATATGGGATTCCAGAGAGGACCCAAACCTACTAGTTTTCATTGATTTATATTCAAATCAACTTAACGTTCGGCTATACGGGATTCCCAGAGAGGACCCAAACCTACTAGTTTTCATTGATTTATATTCAAATCAACTTAACGTTCGGCTATACGGGATTCCCAGAGAGGACCCAACCTACTAGTTTTCTATTAATTCACATTAGAATTGATGCTTATAGTTTCACGAGATTCACATGAAAATCAAAGCTTATAAAATTTCTCATGATCATTAAAAACGTCCAATAGGACAGAAAAGAAATCAGATCCCAGAGTCATAATTTCAAAATCCCTACCCACATCGAAACCAACGTCTCAGCGGATAGTTGGAATTCAATTATCGGAAAACCCAGATCCAAACTCCACACACCAAAAGACCTACAGTTTTACAAGCAGTTAATGTTGATCACTACGTATCAACAACTGTTCCTTGTAAAATCCAAACCCACAGTTTTACAAGCAGTTATCGTTAATCATTACGCATTAACAACTGTTCCTTGTAAAATTTACATTCACAATTCCACGGTTTTACAAACAGTTATTGCTAATCACTACGAATTAGTAACTGTTCTTTGTAAAATCCGCATCACAAAGTCCACGGTTTTACAAACAGTTATTGCTAATCACTACGAATTAGTAACTGTCCTTTGTAAAATCCACATCTCAAAGTCCACGGTTTTACAAACAGTTATTGCTAATCACTACGAATTAGTAACTGTCCTTTGTAAAATCCACATCTCAAATCCACGGTTCTGCAAGCAGTCGCTGTTAATCATTACGATTATCGACCGTTCCTTGCAAAATCCGCACCCTCGATCCCACGGCCTCACAAGCAGTCACTGTTAATTACTACGTATTAACAGCTGTTCCTTGCGAAGTCCGTATCTCAGATCCTGTAGTTTCACAAGCAGTTATCGTTACTTATTACATATTGACGGCTGTTCCTTGTGAATTTCATACCATAAATCCCTCGGCTCTATATACGAGCGGTTATTGTTGACCAGTAAGTGTCAACGACCGTTCCTCGTGTGAATCCGAATCCCGCATTCACACCTCCCTAACACCCGAACACATACACACACCGATTACCGTACTACCACGTACGAAGGTACGTCCACCAGATCCTGATCCACGCGCACACACTTGCACAGAGGATTTTGGGGGCGTTACACGGTTTCCCTATCTCTATAATTTGTTTCGCCTGTGGTTCTATTTTTCGCAAAGTTAGTGACTTGTCACCATTCGATACCTTTCAATAAGTGTACTGTCCAAATTTGACTACATTCTATATTCATCATTTCGGCAGGGAGATAAAATCCCGTGAGTGATGCCGGTACAGAAGAAGGGGTACCCCTCAGAGTCCCGACCGGTAAAAGTCTTGGACGCCCTAAAGTCCCGAAAATGCATTATCCCGACCGCGCGTTGTCCCGAACGAGGAAAGTCACGACCGCGTGTTGTCCTGAACGAAAGAAGTCACGGGCGCTCTTTGTCCCGAACGAGAGAAGTCATGCCCGCTCTTTTTCCTGAACGAGAAAAGCACGTCCATCACTTGTCCCGGATGCGAATCGTCACGTCTGCTCCCTTGTCCTGGACGGGAATTGTCACGGATCGTTATTTTCCGTCGCCGATGCCTAGGAATATACGGAAAATACCGATCCGTGACAATTCCCGTCCAGAACAAGGGAGCAGACGTGACGATTCGCATCCGGAACAAGTGACGGACGTGACTTTTCTCGTTCAGGAAAAAGAGCGGGCATGACTTCCCTCGTTCGGGACAACGAGCGGTCGGGATAATGCATTTTCGGGACTTTAGGGCGTCCAAGACTTTTACCGGTCGGGACTCTGAGGGGTACCCATGCCTTTAATCAAAGCATAGATAGGTACACTCGAACTCCCCCAGGTTGACCGAGTTGGGACCGAGCTATTTCCGCTATTTGACGAAAGTAGGGGCCCCCACTCCGGTCGCCGCGGGCTGCCTCTCCTCTCCCCAAGGTGTGAGTGAGAGCAGACAGTGACAACGGGTGCGAGTGAGAGCGCGATGTACAGCACCGGCAAGTGGCGCCACCGCGCGGCTGTTTCATATACAACGCTCTGAATTTTATGGGGAACGCTATAGAGAGTGGGGGCAGTGCCCGTCAGATAGCGGAAGCGAGTTCGGTCAAACACGGGAGTTCGTCAAATAGCGGACGGTCAACCTGGGGGAGTTCGAGTGTATACCAAACACCTCCGGTCTTGTCCGTGGCGAATAATGAATATTTACTCTCCAATTACATAAGTTTCAGCCCTTACAATCTACAATCAATGATTAATAATTGCTTATCAAATTGATTGTGCAGGTATCGAGATGTCGAAGCGAGTAAGCTTTTACGGACTGGTTGGCCTTGGGTCTCTGTGTCTCGTGTTTTTATTCTTCAACCAAAAATACAGCAACCAATTGAAACATCGAGCGGGACCAATTTCAGGAGTTGGAAAGTCTTGGGAGGTAAGTTCATTGATCTTGATGTAAATTGAAAAGATTATGTGCTAGTGCCTTAGTGGCAATTAAAATGGCCGAATCTACTCTGCGTGCTACGTCAATTTACTCAATCAAATTGGATAATATACGATTACGAGCGATATCGAATGTTATACAATCGAAGTTTGAACTACTCAAGAATGATGAATCTAGCACTTTGCAATTGAAAGTCCGAAAATCTCTGCTGCAGAAACACGTGCTCCTGTAACGGGGATGGGTATATTCGAATATCAGCCAAGTTAAGTATGAATTGTTCGAGATTTTCGGAGGGCAAAATGTACTCGCGTAACCTTTTATTTTATTCCTGGATCATTTCTTCTTATTTTACCTAACTACTTTTAATAAGTGCAATTACACGACATTAAAAAAAAAGATTTTTTTTTAACTTGAATAAGACCCTGAGCGCATTCACCCAGGTAATACAGAGACGTCTTATGGATGTCTTCAAGACGTCAGACATCTTCGTCAGACATCTTAAAATTGTCTCAAAATGGTCTTTAAGACCTCTTAATGTACACGATACGATGTCTTATGTCCGCGATATCGGTGTCTCAAAGATTTCTGATTGATGTCTTATACAAGTCTTATTGGCGTCTTACAGAAATCTTATTGAAGCCTTATAATTTGGATGAGTAGGATTGAAATGAGGAAATGCGAAAAATGTTATACTTTGAATATATTAATTTATTTATGATATTCGTTCATATACACATAAAGGTACTAAAAGTGACACTTTCATTTTTTCGAATTAAAAATTGATGACAAAAATTATTAACTTTGTAACGATACGAATTCATGTTCGTTTGAATGCAATTTTTGATCAATTCAGGATATTTTGGGTGAAATTGTTTGATGGAAAAAGAATCCGTTTGGTGATCCAAGAATACGCCAGAAAATGTGGCGATTCAGCTGATAGAAAAAAAAATTATGGAATAATGTTGGTCACGACAAGCATCATTTTTGAGATGAGATGTATACCGAGCCACGAATAAAAAACTAAAATAAAACAAATAACTTTTTTGCCACGCCTGTCTGGAAAGTCCTCTTCTGGCAGCATCTAGAGGCATCCAAAACAGACTTACGCCAACGGTGTGGGAAGAAATTTTTCTCACATCGCTAGCGGTGTATCAAATGGCGTGGCAAAGAATAGTGTTCGATACACGTGCAAAAGGCGGCAATGCCTAACTCGTGTCAAGATGATGACTTGCCCTTCGTTTCGTCTCCGGCTCACCTCCGATTCGCCTTTGGGCTCTGGCTGCGCCGCCACACTCATTGTGCAGGCATTGCCACCCTTGCGCACTAGTATTGAAATATTATGAAAGTTCGGTTTATTTTAAGTGGTGATTTTGGTTTCTTCGCCAATCACTGCAGATGTCGTTCATTTTGAGACGAACCCAATGTCCGACATGCTAGCACCACGCTCGCTGAATTAAGGATGTACAGGCCATACAATCTCAACCAAAAGTGAGTCTCGTCGTCAATATTGAGTACT
>JAFFZH010008845.1:0-22680 GCA_018420115.1 Euura saliciscinereae | reverse complement strand
CCCATATACGCGCCATATATTGGCCACACAATATTTTTCTACGCGGGATCTGATGGAATTTTATCCAATTATTTTTACTGTCTGTTATTTCTTACCGGAAATGCATCAATTCCTCCTCATTAATGAACACCAGACTTTGTTTCTTACTATGTATCAGCTTCGTAATTAATGAAGCCTATCGCCACCGCGTACGATTCAGTTTGTTGGAGTTTTTGAACAATTTCTCTTGTTAATAAGAAAATAAGAACGACGTGTATTCTGGTATTGTGAATTTATACGGTATATAAAAAAAAAACTTGACGTCTGTATGGAGATATCGAGAGTTTTCCGGGTCAACGATATTCGAACCCAAGGTGCAAAGGTCGAAGCTATTGTATCACCACGGACCTGTAAAAAGTTATTAATTGAATCACGAAGAAGTAGCCTGAGTTTTATCGACCAATCATTCAATGCAGTCTATATTTTATACATTTTCTTGCGATTACTTAGCTTCCGCGTGACGTAATACAACGAACTCTCTTACTGTCCCAAAAAATCGTAGAGTAATCAATCAAAGAAGGGGATACATGCACCTCAAATTGAAAAATAAATTCTAGTCTTTTTCTCCCTCGTTTTATTTATTTCTTAGTAGTTTAGATTATTTTGAGAGCTTAAAATTATATGAAAAATTAGAAGAGAATTAGAAGAGAATTAGAATCGAGAGATGGTTTAGAATGGTGAGAAGAATGAATGAAGCATCTCGATTTGCAGACTAGACTGATCGATTATTATCGATATTTGACAGTTATAGTAATTCGCTGTTTCGCGAAAACTGACCCATCGCTTTTGATGTTTTTTGGTTAACCCTTTACCACTTTCAGAATCAAATCATGATTTACGACTCGGTCCTGGAAACGAGCTAGCGAAAATGCATCCAAAAACCAAGATGAGAGGTTTCGTTATCTTCCTTTTCTACACAGGTTCGTAGAATAACCGTAATTCGATCACCTTTCAATTTTACTTGCACAATCGATCAAACCATCCATAACGATTCTCAGTCGTACTTGGACCACCGCAATTGCACTGCAGACGAATACACAGATTCTCCAACGATCTGGTAAGTCCTCAAAAACCGGGGGTTGATCACTCGTTTTTTTTTGTTTTTTTTTTATTATATAGGTCATCTGATCCTCGAATTCACAACATTCCGAAGGATTTTAAAGATTGTGAGAGACTCGTTTCCAAAAATGTTCAGAAGACTTCACTAGGTTTCAAATTATTTTCAATGAACTAGAAGAAAAAAATCCATAGATCAACCCCTGCCTGAAGGATCATTAATAAAATCTATTCAATCTATAATCAATCGCTTCCCACCATCTTCAGGCTCCGCGTAATGCACTAGCTGGTCTGAACGGTCCATCGACTTATAATTCGGCGACAGCAGCCCACAAAAAACAGGGTGAAAAAGCGTCAAATATTGCGCAAAAAGCTGCACAGGAAGCTAAAGCCGCCTCAGACGCTCAGAACATAGCCGGACTGCAGGCTTCTCATCAAGTAGGTACACGGTGAAAAATTTTTGTGTTGCAAAAAAAATTCACGAAAATATTCGCATCGATTTTTGAAGAATTTTTTTTTTTTTTTTTTTTGTTCACAAACTCCTGATTTTTGAGTTTGAAATAAATGTCAAGATCAACACAAAAATTGATACGACTAATTTTTTGGATGAATAATTATTGTTTCATTGACGAGTTGAGGGTATCATTGATTTTTGACAAATGATAAGAGGAAAAGTTTTCTGAGAATTATAGCAGAGAAAAAAAAAACTACTTTTGTATAAAAAATTGTGTATTATCAACCATGTATAACAAAGCATTTTTTACTTCTAAATTGAAAAATCGTTTTCCCAAAGGGTGTTATAACTTATACAGAGACTTTTTTCAAAAATACTCATTGCACAGAAAATCCAAAGTAGAATTCTACTTATTTTTCTCCAGGTGAAGGCGCAACTTGCCGAAAAAGCTGTGCAAGCTGCTAAAGCCGCGGAAGCTGCCTTATCAGGAAAAGACGCGGTGGTCGAACAGCTAAAAGAGGAGGTTAAAGAGGCCGAATCGGTCGTGCAAGAAGAAAGCGTCTCGCTGCAACAGGCCCAAACGAATGTGAATTCGGCCATGGAAGCCGCGCAGGAGTCTCAGGCCCAGGTGAGTTTGTTTAAAATCGTGGTCAAATAGAATTGTGCCAAAATTCGAGGTACGCTATAAACTTGTACTCTTTTGGTTCAGGTAAAGACGTTGACGTCAGCGGTTCAAACGGCCAACGCCAACCTCGAGAACGCAGAAGCTGCTGCGCAGGGCGCCCAACAGGCCTACAACGAGAAACAGCAGCTCCTCGACGCCGCGAAGCGGAGAGTTGACGAACTATCGAAGCAGCTACAAACGGCAAAACTCGATCTAGCCAACACCAAGCAAGCCGCTTACAAAGCGAGTTCGGCTGCTCACGATGCGAAGGTCAATGCCAATAAGAACAGACGAAGGATGGCCAACTGGAGGTCCTGGCGAGCCAGGAGACGCTACGAACCCGAAGGAGCTGCGTGAAAGTGATATTGTGGAATTGATTGAAAGGAAGAAAAGAAAATATGGGATTATTATACATAAAATTATAGACAAAAGACCCTTTTTTTCAATTTCAGCTAGACTGAATTACGCTGTTGTTTGTTGAGAGTGAACGGAATCGAATAAATGGTTGTGTATCTTATCGATTAATGACACTCTTGTGTTTAAACAAACGCAGACGTTTCGCAGCTGCAAAAGTCATGAGTAACGTTAATGTGATGATAATGATATTTTTTACGTCAAATATTTTATAACACATATATCAGAGTGATTTTGTGTATTTATAGCATATTTATCGCCGCTTATGCAGATGATGGGACTGTTTGTTGATCATTTTGGAACAGATGTTTTTTAACATGAGGATATTATTAGTCATTTTAACATGCTTGCGTGAGTACAAATACCAATTACGAACTCTCAGAAATTGATTACTCGGAAAAACATTGATATCGTGTGTTGGGTGAAATTCTATCAGATTAGATGAAATGTCATCGAATGATATCAAATTCTACGTCGTAAATCATGAAATTACCTGTTTCTCAGATCTGTATGATTCAAGATATATGACCAAAAAACTTTATCATTTACAGTAATTTTTGGTAATTCTGACGCAAGAAAATGCAGGAGATTAAAACGCGAGGTAAATAGTAATCTAAATGTGATAAAAAGGGACTGGCTTAAAATGGACCATACATAGTTCTACTGGCTTCAGAATATGTTTCAAGAAGCATACTTAAAAACATTTAAAAACTGAGTGTCCATTTTGCCCATACCTCTTTTATCCTCCGTGATCAACAAATGACCTCGATTAATTGATCAGTACGGCATGAGCACGTCGAAAAAGTCAAACCGAGCTTCGAACATCGCTCAGAAAGCTGCCCAGGAAGCAAAGGCAGCATCAGAAGCACAGAACATGGCCGGTGCTCAGGCTGCTCATCAGGTAAAATCTCAGTTAGCAGAAAAGGCTATCGAGGCAGCAAAAGCAGCGGAGGCAGCCCTGGCTGGAAAAGAGGCGGTTGTTGATCAGCTCGAAGAAGAAGTAAAGGAGGCTGAGGCTGTCGTCCAGGAGGAAAGTTCTTCCCTGGAACAATCGCAGGCAAATGTTAATTCGGCCATGAAAGCTGCTCAGGAAGTACAACAAGAGGTAAAAAAAATATATCGATCGATTTCAAGGTATCGAAATCTTTAGGAATTTCATTTACGGACAATGAAACTCAATTTCCAGCTCAAGACGCTGAAACAGGCCGTTCAAACGGCCAACGAGAATTTAGGAAACGCCGAAAGCGCGGCTCAAGGTGCTCAACAAGAATTGAACGAGAAACAGCAGCTTGTAGCTGCCGCTAAACGCAGAGTTTCTGAATTAGGAAGACAGTTGCAGTCCGCTAAAACGGATCTTACAAACACAAAACAGGCCGCGTATAGAGCCAGTTCGGCCGCACATGCGGCCAAGGTTAATGCTAATAGGAACAAACGTGGGGAAATTATTTCGTCCAGATGAGAGAGAGAGAGAGAGAGAGAGAAGAACCTCCGAACTTTACAGCCTATGGTAACAATCGGTCTACTTACCGACAAAATTTCTGCGGTATCGACTGCTGATAAGAGTTATCGACCGATGGCTGAATCTCTTTCTATCTCATCGACTGATGGCTGGATCTCTGTCTACTTTATCGACTGATGGCTGAATCTCTTTCTACCTTACCGACTGATGGCTGAATCAATTTCTACTCAACCGACACGTGAAATTTTTCAATTTGAAAGGACGACGTCACGGATGGATGATTTTTTTTTCGTTTTTAAAGGATCCAGGGTTATCCTTGGCGATCATTTTGAGAGCTCAACGAATGTCCTGAGTGAATTATTATCGATTGAAGGTTGTTAGGCGTTTTTGAGAAAAATCAAAATTGTGACATGATTTTCCAAAAGTCTTATAATAGTTTTGAATAAAACTTTGATTTTGTAAATCAATATTAAGAAAACTTTCTTTGAAAACTTTAGAAAAAAAAAAATTAAATTATTTCATTAATCTCCAAAATTGATATTTTAATTAAACTATTTCCTGAAAATGTGTCAAAATTATATCAATCTACATTTTACTATTGAATAGAATAATAGTTGTCATTTTCGATTTATATTTGACATTTTTTTTTACTGTCATAAAAATTCTGTATCAATTTCGAAGATATTATTGGTAAAATCAATACAAAATACTGTTTTTTCGTTTCAGATAAAAAATGTAATTATTTTATTTCACTGGTGACATCACTTTGAAAATGGCCACAAATTTGTTGATACAAGTTTCATGTGTCCCCACAACATGTGATGGGTCGTAAAAGCTGATTAAAGAAATTTCTGTTTTATTTCTCACTGATTATGGTCACACGACGAAGGAGCGATTGTCACTCAGATCGTGAAGCCTGTGTGATATATTTACAGGTCACAAGACTGACCAATCGATTTTTAAATTGTCAGAACAAATTATTCTCATTCAATAAATGAAGCGTTCTGGTCGTGGTCAGTGTTTAATGGTCGTGTTTATTGCTCACTGAGTCGAAAGATCGCGAGAGAAGTCATTGTTAAGATCTAGAAGGTGGGCAATTTCCTGTTTACTCTACACCGGAGGAACTGGCCGACTGTCCTTTCACCTCGAACCTCCCGTGAGTGGACTTCAATTCACTTTTAACGGACTTGGTCGTGAGGTCAAAGGTCCTTGCTCGATGCGATCTTTCTTCATTCACTACTTCCCTCTTTCTTTTCCTCCTTATATCCAGTCTTTTCTCACACTGACTTCAGAACCTCGATCCTCACCTGAATCGAAAAAACTTTTTGAACCGTCTTCTGCGGTCTCTGGATCATCCTGTGGTCCTGAAGATAGTCGATAGTAGAGACAGAGAGTGGAAAAAAGGAACTTGTCATACGATTGGCCAATTGAGCCATTCGAGAACTGATTCATGACGATTTG
Source organism: Euura saliciscinereae (assembly GCA_018420115.1). Classification (NCBI taxonomy): domain Eukaryota; kingdom Metazoa; phylum Arthropoda; class Insecta; order Hymenoptera; family Tenthredinidae; genus Euura; species Euura saliciscinereae. Next base: position 17,133 of record JAFFZH010008845.1, on the reverse strand, counting down.
ATTTTCAACACTCGATTAAATACGAAAGGTGTGTGGTTAGTATTTCGCAAACGTTGATCATTTTCGCTGACTCGAGATGATTGAGTGTCTTCCGAGTGTTTGAATTGTTAGGCCTAAATTACGTCAACGTATTTATGATAGTCTGACGTTCTCTTATTCAGACACACATACATACATGAATGTAGGTACAGCGAAAGAATCTGTCACTGTACAAAAATCTGGGTACATGATCCTTGTTCGCAAAAATACTCAGTGCTTGCAGAATGATCATCAGTTTCGGAGTAAGAAGATCCGGAACAGGTCAATTCTTTTAATTTAACGTGGACAATTGAAAGGAATTTTTTTCATTCTACTTTGCCTCGGTCGGACTGAATACGAGAAAGTCTGATCCGACGTGATTGATTAATCATAGAACATCTCTGACTGTACTTCATAAACTCGTAATCAGAGTTAGGCACTGCAGGAGTCGGTGAACTGATTTTGACCATGAAGTTATGTATATGCTTGTTAGATTCTATCTTTTGCTGAACATTTGAGGCCAAATCGAATCCAAATCGACGAAATTTTGACGGATTTAGTGAATCTCTAAATTCTTTAAGGAGTGAAAAAGTCACTGCTGGTCCCACTGGCAGGATTTTCACTCTTATCGTGGAGTGAATAGTAACTCCAACGAATTTGGAAAGTGGGGGTCTCACAGATAAGGCCCAACTTGAACCGAGGACACGTTTCTTACATACGATACCTCTGGAACCACTCGTCTAATTTCGATAAAAATTTTCACACAGACTCTTAATATCATTATTTCCGGTCTATGAACCAGGATCTTTCAAGTCAGGTTCAAGAATTAGAAGAGGTAACTAAGATGAGCGTATTTAGACAAATATCTTGAAGAAGGTACTACCTTCTCCCTGATAATAAAAGTTTGTGTGCAAAATATCATCTAAATTGGCCAAATCGAAATAGCGACTGATCTAATTTGAGTTTGCATAGCGAAATTTGAAAAATTGAAACGAAAGAATTCGAAAGGGTCTGGATCTCGCGATGGACAGGACAGTGGTCGAGTGTTTACAGCCATGGTGAAAGTGCCGTAGGCCAACCCAAACTACCCACTTCAGCATCCTCATCCTCAAGATCTAGAGAAGGTACTCGCAGTACAAACCGTGCGTATATCTATACGTGTCGCATTATACTATACCTGGATAGATAGTCAGGTATATCACGGAGTAAACTACTGTCTTCGAACGCAGTATCATCCTCACTTCCCTTCGTACAACTTCTTTGGAAACTTGATTCGATCCCATTCGGTTCCCTCGAGGTTTTCGATTTTAAGATTTTCCAGTCGGAAATCGGTTCTAACGTCTATTTTTCTCAGTGGTATTAATAGTTTTGTTTAAAGTTTGCTAAATTTCAAGGAGGCTGATTGGATCGTGAGTAGATTGACAAATTACATACGAGCCTCGCGAAGCTTGTTAGAATTTATTCTGTCTTCTTGATCATCACGGGGTCAAGATTTTTTAATAATTGTCTCTGACAAGGACTTGTTCTATTCTGGAAAAAATACACTGTCCCACTTGTGGCTAGCATTGAATAATTTTTGCGGTTTGATTTGATCCCTGCAATAATCAAGGACTTGTGGGCAAGGACACGACGAACATGTCATCACGTTTCACTATCGACTGAAATTGATTAACTTTATAAGTGATAAATTCGCGTAATGACAAACGAATTTATCCTCTCACATTGTGATTCTGAAAACCGGAAGATCCGTTGCAGAGCGTAACGCCTGCAGTCATAAAGCGAGTAACATTACGTCACTCTACATGGTGGCTTGAAAAAAACGGAACATCTTAGAAGGAGGATAAAATATGAACGCTGACAGATTTCTTTCTCTCTTCAAAGTAGATAAAGGAAATTGTCATTCTGCAGTGACCATGTCTTACCTCATATTTTTTATCACTGGATTTCACTAGATAAACTTCGTGGAGTTTAGAATTTTCGTTTGAAATGTAAGACCAATAAATCTTTGAAGATCCTTCATATCAGATTTTTGTGCTTTTCAAAAGCGAAATTGAAGCTAGAATTCTTCTAATTTTCAGCGAAGAAAAGTTTCTCAAAATCACTGAGTTCAAATTTTATCCACGATTTTAAACGGTAGATTTTTTTTCTTTTTTTTTCAACTAACTCAGAGTATAATTTATTCATTATAAGAAAAAAAATTGAAAAAAAAAGACAGTTAACGTGTCGCACGTGACTTGGAAAATGAGTAAATAATTATTCCGAGTAGTTAGAGCGAGTCGAGTCTGAATAAGATTTAGAATTCTAATTCAGGAAACAAAATTCTGAAGAATTCAAAATAATTAATCAATGCAATATGCACATCCGGTGAAAAGGATCTCCCAATCCACAAATTGAATCATCGTTACTTTATCCGATCGTGTAATCGAGCGATCGATGAACCGTGAGTGAAATTTCGGTCCAGGCAGCAACAACAGGAACAAAAGACCGAAATTGTCTTCCTCGTAAAGATTTGATCCGATTCTTATCTGCCCGATGAAATATGAGAGTTCCTTCGAACCGTGACGAAACTACTAAGCGGGATTCAAATTTGACCTTTCACAGTTCGTCGTGCACGTGTCTTGCGAAAAAAGGCAAACTACTTTCAGGATTTCTCGAGACGAGACGCAAACATGAGCCGAACGTGAACGTGAACGTCTTTTCAATTACCTCATGACTCTTTGTTCGAGATAAACGCCCGTGTAATCTAGATATAGAAGTCATCATAATTACCCTTTCTTTCGAAAGAGAGCCTAAACTTTGAGTCCGTGTATCTCCTGAACCGTTGATTCTACGAGAAAAATGCTTATTAACTGTTTTGTAGACAATTTCATCGGCTTTCGAATCAGTTCTTTACATTTTTCTTCTAGGAGCAACAGGAAGTGAGATAATCGCGGAGAAAGATGAAACGATTCGTCTACTCGATATTGAAATTTTTTTTCGGATTTTTCATCAATTTTTCTTCTGATTCAGTAAAATTTGACACAAATACAAATGATCTATGATAAACGAAATCGATTTAGGTCGTTGATCGTTTAGAGCAGCAATAACAATAAGTGGGAACACACTGTGGGAACTATTACGCGATACAATATTCGTTCCGGTCTATAAATTTCGACTGTCGACTCGAGTCGAGTCGGTGACGATAAATGTATTGCATGATTTCATCGTTACTTAGGTATTTAAACTGCTGTGACGAGGCTGAATCAACAAAGGATGAATTGTTGAAAGTAATGGACTCTATAGGATCAAAGTAGCGCGATAAAAGTCTGAACAATTGCGATGGAACGTTCCTGGCTCAAGATCACAATCCTTATTGGTGCCATTCTACTATCCAATGCTGAAAAGGTAAGCAATCAATTTTCTTCTCGAACTATAGAATAAAAATTTGAAAAAAATTCCAAGCTGACTCAAGAGACAGAAAAATTGATCTTCTGGTACCATTTTTGATCTGAAAGGTACCAAATTTTGCCTCAATATCCTCGATGATAGAGTTCATAGATTCGAGCAATAATATCAAAGAAATTTATTGAATTGATGGATGTAAAATATGATTGCAATAATGGATACTTTTTCAAAAAATTATTCTACAAAATTGAAGAATTAAAAATTCCAAAGTATTATCGGTAAAATCCATTCACATTACCATCAAGAATATTTGTGCCAGAGTTTCTTTGATTCAGATAAAAATTATGTCACAATTATTCACGAGGTACCAATTTTTTTCAAAAATACTGAACAAACTTCGAAGAGCTGTATCATCGATGATAATTCACTCAGGACATTCGTTAAGCTCTCAAAATAATCCTAAAAAATAGCTTCAAACTGCAGAAAAACGAGCAACCACAAAATTAATTCTTCTATCAAAGAAGTCGCCATGAAAGTATCATCAAATTTGACCGTTTTGTTAAAAATCAAATACATGGCATCAGAAACGAAAAAAAAAGATTAGCCTGCATATATCATCTTCAAGGATTCGTTCCAACGCCACAAAATCAGTTTTTTATATCAAGAAGGTACCGATTGCACTTGATCATGATCCCACAGATCGAGGTTACGACCATATCGACACCTACAATCGCGTAGCCTGCCTCTTTGGACATTTTCTTCCATACGAAGATGGTGAATGTTGATTTTGGCTTTCATCACTTTTTAGAGTACCAGGTCCGCTTATTTGACGATTGCGTAAAGAGTTCTGGATTTCTCATCGCTGCTAAGTGTAACATAATTTGCCATTTCCCGTTTGAACGATCTCAGAAAGCTTCGCAACCATGAGCTAATATTTTTATCTCATGCGTTATTAAGAAATAGACGAAGATTTGCATAACACGCTGGGTCGTGTGACTCGGATCTATCCAACTGTCACATAAATAAGACCACACACAATCTTCGCCTTACTTAATATCGCAATAATTTTTATATCGTTTTAACAACTCGAGACAAAGAGGAGTGCAACGGTTGTAACAGTGGATAAGAGAAAGTGAGAAAGAGTTGTTGCAATTTGCGAAGAGTAAAGGATAATCATTCGAGAACAGTGTTCAAATTAGTCTGCATACTCGCGATTCTGATATTTTTAGCAAAAACGTCAGATCTTCAGAGAACAAGTTCTGCCGTCAAGAGGAGGAAAAATCCCGGAAGAAGCATTCCGGTCCGATAGATTGGCCCTGAATCGTCTGAACAAGGAAGGCATCACTGTCCCCGATGGCGTCGTCCTCGAGGCTCGGCAGGTCCACAGGCACCCAAATCCATTTGCAGCGATGCCCGAAGTTCTGAAGGTGAGGAACATTGTTTCAACCAAAATTTTTGCCATTGATTCTTGATAAGCGGTTCAAAAAACCTTCGAGTACCAATTTTCATCAAAATCCAAATGTTGTTAGGTTTTTTTTTGTAGCACATTGGAAAAGCCAAATTAAAATATGCAAAACTGACTTCAGATTCGTGATCATTTTCAAGATATCGTCATTTTTATTGTATTTTTTAGAATCTTGTCGCTCAACTAATTCGGAATAATCCAGAACAATAATCCTTGCAGGTTTATCTGACACCCGAAGGCAGATATGTGCCTCCAGAGGGTCGACATCATAACGAGAATCCGAAGACCGTCGACACAACGTATTTGGTTCACAATCCGACCGAACATCACCACCAGGTTAAATTTGGCGGGTATAATAAGCCTGGAGGATACAAACCAGGATATCGACAGTTCGATCGTCCTCACAGACCGAGGATCTATAAACCGTTGCTCGCACCGTTGATCATCCCCACGAGAGACGATCTGCTCCAGAAGACTTACTACCCTTCCTGGTCTCCGGAGTACAGTTGGGACCTGATATATGAACCTTTTGATGATTACTTCATCAATGGCGTATATCTGTTCAATTCTAATCAGGTAATTATCGCAGGGATCAATTTGGACTGGACTGAGTTGAGGGAACTGTGGCGAATCAGGTTGAACTTGTAATAAAAATTGAGTGAAATCGAACGAATTGATCAAAATTCACAGGAAATACATAAAAATTAATTACTTTAGTCACTTGAATTAAGGTGAAAGTAGCTGATTGTTGAAAAAACTGAATGATTAAATTAAAGAAAAAAGGATCTGAACTAAAAAATTAATTTTTAATCAAGTTATTCAAATATGGCGATGAAGTTGTGAATTCTTACGTCACGGCCAATCAAAAAGAGTTTGTCCAATTTTATTAACAAATTTTTATAGATATTCTCAAAAAACTGAATTTGGTAGGAACTGTATATTAGAACCTGGAAAACATGGAGATCAGAACTGGAAGAGGATCAAGAATCTCACCAGGATCCTCCTTTCTTCGTTCTTCACGGTCCACTGCGTAGTTTTTTTCCCCATCAACTGTATGAAAGTAGTAATTGCGTATTGCGGTAACATCTTTACGAGAATGAAAGTACAGCATGCTCGGTCAGAAGCGGTCAATTTCACTGACTACCACAGCCGATCTGATCATCTGTATCTCGAATATCACATCCATGAGCACGGATTACGCTTTTTTCTATATATAGTTTGACAAAAATCATGAGGACGTCAAGGAATCACGAAGCAGTCAGTCGACAAAATAAATCGATACAATTTCCGCATTTTTGAGTCCTTCCCGAATAATTTTGGATTCATCTGATTTTAATTTCCGCTTTTTATCTGTTTTTCTGAGATAACACAAGCTCAATCAAGACTCTTTAATATTCTGATAATTTCTAACGATAAAAAACCTCTATCTATCGACAGTCTGTAAACAAGACCTGAAGAAGTGAAGGCCGAGGTAATTGATCCCCACGCCCGTTCACAATCACCAATCAAATTGTGATTTCATTGAAGGAAAAAAGTCAGTCTTTCAAAGAGTCGATTTCCATTTCTTCAATTTTTCTTTTACCTCATCCAAATTTATTTACGTGCCTTTTTTGGTATTTGATCAGGTCATTTGAAGACCTGAAAAAACCCGTTCATAGAATTAAGGATAGAATAGAGTCAAGTTTATTGTTATATTCGTAACAATGTTGGACAAAATTAAACTAGGAGTGCATGATCATCATAATGATGATTAATTGGAAGCCTAATATAAATGTGAGATAGCTAAACATAAGTAGATGAGACATCAGGGAAATATTGTAGAAGATGGAATAGAGCGAGTTACATAATTTTCTCAGGAACGTGATAAAAAACATGGTTGATTCTTTTTCATGTATCGATACGCGCGTCTTGCATCGTTGAATTCGAATCGATCCAGCACCTCGATTCTACGTTGTATGAGAAAGTTTCTTCTTACTGGGATGAGACCTCGAATCGGTGGGAATGTGCAGCTCCGCGATTGAAGAAAAACAAATACGAAATAATAACAATAATCGTTGCAATAAATGTTCATTTGCAACATCTTCATGATCATGCTAACCAGGTGCATCCGATTTCATCATCATCACCCTCCGTCTTATTGAAGCACATGTTGCATGTGATCTACATACTATTTTCTCGGGAACCCGAAGGTATTCGTTCCCACACCCATTGCGTAATGCGAAGATTACTCGATGCCTCGCCGATGCAGATAGGATCTCGTGCTAATGCTCCTGCTCGTACTTCCATCGGTAGAATGGAGGAGAATATAATAGCGTGTGATATTCTCTACCCTGAACCGTTTCAAATGTTCCGGAAAATGTCACTTTAGAATGTTTTTCTTCCAGATTCTGACCGACTACGAAGGCTTCTTGAACGGTTTCCACGATAGATCTGCACGCCATGTACCCGAAAGTGGAGTGTCCAAGGCGTTGGACAGTCTTAAGACTAAATCGAGGACCCAGGGTCAGCTGAAGCCATTTTTGAGAGACAGAGTTCCACATGGTCTAAAAACCTCCGGATATCCAGATCTGACTGATATACCGGAGACCGGATTCAATTGTGGTCAGAGAAAGGGAATGTTCGCCGATGTTGAAACCAGGTGTCAGGTAGGACTTCTATTCTTGCAATATTTTGAAAAAAGACACTTTTTTCACACGTATTTTCAAACCGTTTGTTCTTCTCTCACAGGTATTCCACCAGTGTGGAGTGAACGGTAAAAGTTCTTTCCTGTGTCCCGCTGGTACCGTTTTTAGCGAGGCTAAGAAAAGATGCGAGTGGTGGGACAATGTGATCTGCAACAATGCATCTAATCTTCATCAAGATTCTCGTCATTAGATATTTGCATCGCCGGCGCGATAAGCGACTGTTTTCGGACGAGGTTATTATGTTTTTAGTACGAGCCTAAGACAAAGCAAACGGAAAGTACTAAAAACATAATCCTTTATGCAATATTTTTTCCAACGTGTGCACCACAAGTCACTTTGACACTGGTCAAGATCTGCACTAACTGAAGATAAAAGCTGCACTTAAAAGTCTTTTAAAGGTAGCCAAGTACCATAAAAAGACTTTTTTAAGGCAGCCAAGTACCATAAGGCAGCCAAGTACCATGAGGCAGCCAAGTACCATGAGAAGACTTTTGAAGGCAGCCAAGTACCATAACAAGATTTTTTAAGGCTGCCAAGTACCATAAGAAGACAGTTGAGGCGGCCAAGTACCATAAAAAGACTATAATAGATCGGAAACAGACGTAAAAAAGTGACGTTTTAATGCCTGTGGTGACAAAAAAATGTCGCTATGTATATGATCTTCACCCTGCAGCCATATTTAAACTACTGTACTGATCATTACCATTTACGAATGTATCATTGTACTCCAATAATACTTTTTTTTTAAATAAAACTTGTAAACAGTTTCCTACAATTATTTACTTACTCTTGCAATCCCGAATGAAGCCGTTTTCAATCTCTTGCAATGCAGATATAACAGAATCCTACAGATCAAACCGTTCGCGGCACTAGAAGCGGTCTGCTGTTCCGATTGTGAGAAACTTACCGACCGATGTGAGGTTGAACAGCTTTACCTTACAGCTACCGACAATTTCGGTTACAGATTACAAGAGAAATTCTCCTTACAGTTTGGATTCAGTGGCAGAGATCACTGGTGAACGGTATTGATAAGATTCGATTGAAAAATCAGTAGCCACGGTTGTTGAATACTGATCAGACGAAGCACCTCGATGGAGATCATTCCGAACGCCTGCAGTGATGGCATGTCAGTATGCGGTCAGACGACTGGTCAACAGTTTTTTTTTCGATCACTCTCAAAAATGCTTGAGAACGATTTCTCACTTGACAAAGCGTGCTTCCTATATCGCGTGTCTAATGGCATAAGGTCGTAAGGGCCAAAAATGCGATTTTGGTGGCACAAAAGGTCATATGATTTTTTTTCTATTCATGCCATTCGCTCCAAAAATTGTCAAAACGTATAGATCAAATAAAATTACGAGATCGATAAATTTAAATGCAAAAGGTCGTATGTTGGGTGGATACGTCGTTCTTGCATTACAATTTTTAACGAGAAATTTATAAAAAAAAAAAAAAAAAAAAAAAAAAAAAAAAAACGCAAAGGCAGAACGTCGTGGGCGCCAATCTACAAATTTTTGTCACTCTTGAACCAAAAAGTCATGAAAACACCCGAAACACAAAGATAAATTGAAAAATGACCGTGTTGGAAAATTCGAAAAAAAATATTCGTACGTAAAAGCAGAAGGTCCTACCGAATATTAAATTTCAACGTTTATGAACGAATCTTCGGGTTTTCATTCCAAATACAAGAAAAATCATATATATGACCTTTTGCCGTTACGAATAGCAAAAAGTCGTATAATGGCGCGTACGTCCTTTTGTCATTAGACACGCGATATGGTTTGAGGATTTTCATTCGATCCGAAGTTTTTTCGCGACAGCGAATGTATGAGGCACCCTGTTTGCAACGATTGTGTCTAAAAATGGTGAAATCAGTCGACTGTTGATTGTAAACACGGTATCAAAACTCAAGGTTGAATTTATCGTCCTAGCACACAAAAAATAACGTTTTCCTATGTTCCACTGTTTACCCCACATTTTTGCCTAACACCTGATTTCACACATGCGGCCTGTTTACCAAGAGGTCGTTACCGCTATCCAGTTGACAATTCGTCTAGAATAGATTTTTGAACGTCTGTGTCGACTCGCAAGTTACATATCGGTTCTTTTCTTGGGTATAAAAAGGCGAACTCGGGCCACGTTTGGTATTACTCGAAGAGTTCCACTTACCGATCTTTCATGATGAAACTGTTCGCCTTGATCGCCGCCGCTTTGGCCCTCGTCGCCGTGGTATCAGCTACGCCCGAATCCGCTGCTTCTGGTCGTGAGTACCTCGAACAATTGTTCATTATTACGATCAAAGAATCGGTTGAAACGTTTCTCGCACATCCTGTCATCCTCCTACCGATATATAGGTGGATTACTAGACTGATATTGTTGAAAATTTGATGCGATTTTGTATGATTCAGGCGGTGCCCATCACCGTTGTGACGAACCCGGATGCGAAGGTTCTTCCGGACGTTAATTAACTAGCCAAAGTGTGGAGCGGACATTTTACAAGAATCTCCCAATATTTCTTGAAAGATGTCCACCCTTCGTACACCACGTGCTTACTCCCGGGACTGACGCCGCTGATCCTGCCATGACCGATCTGACGATATTGCCGACCAGCAGCAACATGATTCGGCACGGCTTCGTCACTCTTGTGGTTCCAAATCATTCTTGAAAATGTTCCGCCATCAACGAAACGAAAATAAAACACGATTATGAAAACGTATCGACAATCGATTTCAATATCTTCCAGATAACCCATCGATATCTTCGCGCTTTCTAAAGTCCGAGTGGTTCTGAGGATTGCTTCGTTTTCTCGTCATGAAACAGTTACGGATGAAATGAAAAAAAAATCCAGCAACCTTCATTCTTCTTCTTCATCCAGCGAACTTTCGTAGATCCGTATTACGTATATTCTGTCTTTTCCTGAGGGCAGATCGAAGCACTAACGGAGTCGAGAATAATTTCCATAGAAAGGATTAGAAGACTTGAATCTAGACATTTGTATTCCCCGCTGTTGCAAATCTATTACTTGAGTGATTCTAGAATATCGATGTAAAACAATTATCGAAACCCTCATTGGATAAACTCGAAACTCTGAAGAAAATTGAAAAGTAAGAATCTTAGGGCAGCTGTTCGCGGCACTAGAAGCGGTCTGCTGTTCCGATTGTGAGAAACTTACCGACCGATGTGAGGTGGAACAGCTTTACCTTACAGCTACCGATAATTTCGGTTACAGATTACAAGAGAATTTCTCCTCACAGTTTGTGACGTATTCAACAATTTAAAGAGCAAGATAGTCATTGAAAATTCAATTATCACTCCACAGTTAATTGCTCCGATCCTGAAATATCCAATTAAAAATTGGTTCAGTCCTCAGTGAAAAGAGTGCGGTTAGTAGTAACGCCCGGACTTTCGAGAAAGGGAAGCACCAAGGCCGTATCGTTACTATCTCAGGTAGATTACTCCTTTCCTTGAGGTAATTCGTTACCTGATTGCACAAAAACCACGAGAGCAGGTGTTAATTGATCTAGGTACCTTATCGAAGCCCTGAGAGAGTATTTACTCAACAAAAAACCGTAATTTTATATCAGTAACGCCTGATTTCACACATGCGGCCTGTTTACCGGAGGTCATACCGGTATCGATGTTGAAAATTCGTTCAAAATAGATTTTTGAACATCTGTGTCCACTCGCTCAAGTTACATAATCATCATATCGGTTCTTTTATTGGGTATAAAAATGCGAACTCGGGCCACGTTTGGTATTACTCGAAGAGTTCCACTTGCCGATCCTTCATCATGAAACTGTTCGCCTTGATCATCGCCGCCGCTTTGGCCCTCGTTGCCGTGGTATCAGCTACGAGCGAATCCGCTGCTTCTGTTGGTGAGTACTTCGAACAATTGTTCATTATCACGATCAAAGAAAAATCAAATCGGTTCAAACGTTCCTCGCACATCCTGTCATCCTCCTACTGATATCGCGTGTCTAATGACATAAGGATCTTATGCCATTGGACACGCGATATATGTATAGGTGCATTACTAGACTAATATTGTTGAAAATTCGATGTAATTTTGTATGATTCAGACCGTTGGCATCGCCGTTGTGACGAACCCGGATGCCGAGGTTCTCCCACTGAAAAAAATGGTGTGTGCGATAAAGCAATACAGTTTTTTGCTGGCAAATTATAGGCGCTGTAGTAAAAATCTTTTGCTGATGCGGAAAATCGAGTAGCTGAATCAGAAAACACTGATTGCTCTGAAGATCATACAAATATGGCTACGGCGTCTTTCCAGTCCAGCTATATTATATCGCAGTTGGAAGCAAAACAGTTTTGTGAATAGAAACAGACTGTAGTCTGTTGCATAGCCCTTATACATCTAGTTCACTTGCAGCAACCATACGACCTCAACCATATTTGTACGCGATCTTTAACTTAACTGTATTGTTGTCGCCTATTTACCAATACAATATATATCTGGACGAACAAGAATTCTGGCTGTCATCGCTGAACGTTTTTTTCAGTGCGCGGGCGTTAATTAACAGCCAAAGTGTGGAGCGGACATTTTACAAGAATCTCCCAATATTTCTGAAAAAAATGCCACCCTTCGTACACCACGTGCTTAGGCCCAGGACTGACGCCGCTGATCCTGCCATGACCAATCTGACGATATTGCCAGCTAGCAGCAACATACTTGACTCCGGAACGGCTTCGTCGATCTTGTGGTTCCAAATTATTCTTGAAAATGTTCCGCCATCAACGAAACGAAAATAAAACACGATTATTAAAACGTATCGACAATCGATTTCAATATCTTCCAGATAACCCATCGATATCTTCGCGCTTTCAAAAGTCCGACCGGTTCTGAGGATTGCTTTGTTTTCTCGTCATGAAACAGTTACGGATGAAATGAAAAAAAAAATCCAGCAATCTTCATTCTTCTTCTTCATCCAGCGAACTTTCGTAGATCCGTATTACGTATATTGTCTTTTCCTGAGGGCAGATCGAAGCTCTAACGGAGTCGAGAATAATTTCCATAGAAAGGATTAGAAGACTTAAATGTAGACATTTTTATTCCTCGCTGTTTCAAATCTATTACTTGAGTAATTCTAGAATATCGATGTAAAACAATTATCGAAACCCTCATCGGATCAACTCGAAACTCTGAAGAAAATTGAAAAGTAAGAATCTTAGCGCAGCTGTACTGCCTTCTGAATTTCGCCTGATTCAATATTCCGGCAAGTGTTAAATCCCCCGATGATAGTTACGTACGAAATGTTGGATAACTCAAAATTACACAACCACACATTACATAATTAAAAAATTACATAATTACATACAGCTGTATTGATATATCAACGATAAAAATGTGGAACAAATAATTTATTCTTGTCCAAATGAGTCGACATTTTTCACTCCGAGCTGTACAAACTCAAATAACGCCGAGTATCAAAAATTCTCTGAACAATCAAAATTTGTATCGTTTGCAAGACCAATGTGAAACGGTGGAACACAACATTTAAACATGAACAATTAATTGCTTGCGCAAAAAAAGTCAATATCAAGGATGCAGTTCGGGTTGGAAAACTTTTTCGTGACGATTTCCTTGACACATACGTCGTATGACTCATAAATTTCTTAGATATGTACGATTTCATGAAATCCATATATGATTTCACCCCGGTCGGGAGTGAAATCCCTCAGGAGTCGAATTTTAAAAACCGCTTGAACTACTTTCTAGGTATTTGAATGAGCAATAATTTGAAGCCAAAACGAAGTCAATATGTCATCGGGCCGAGGAGATATCGATGAATCCGCGAAAACATGTTTTACCCCTTTCATTCTCCTTGTGGGACGAACTTCGAAAAATCGCTTCTTAGTGGGTGTTTACGAAGGGAAGGGAACATGTTGCCCAAATTTCAAGTTTCTAGGTCAAGTGCGGTTTGGGCTGGGCGTTGATGCCACTTGTTCCTTTACAGATATAGATAAAGCCTGATAAAATTTGATACAAACGAATCAACCATTTGCGGTCAACGTGAACTGGACTATAAGAGAAATTATACGAGTTACACAATGTAATTATACACCTATAGGATACCGAAGCATCGCCTAGGGGTTCCCAGGTCTCTACCCATGTATCGTACCTGGTAGGGAGAACTGCCGGGTGGTAGCAAAACCCGGGCAAACTATTGGTTTGCATTATAAAACTGCGAAGTGACTTTCTCTGTGACATAATTTTCTCACACGCTCGAGGCACAAGTGAGACCGAGACCGAGACTGAGGCTCCAGCGGAAGCTGGAGCAGACAGAACTCAGCCAGTACCAAACTCCGTGCGGTATGGCGAGGTGGTACAATTATATCAGAGACAGAACCACTCCTGTGGTGGTCTTCCTCGTTTTTCTAATCACAATCGTCGACTGTGGATTTGAAGAGGTAAGAAATCAGTCGGGCTCATCGAGACCCCAGGATCAGAAGGACATAAAGTGACGAAGAAACGAATTTGATTTTTTCAGCAGCCCAGATTCGACCCGGGCTACCATGGCTACCAGAATTTCCAACCCATATCGCGACTCAATGGTCCAATAATTGTGAAAAAAACGGCGAAAAAAAGTGGACAGGACTTTAGCAAGATTCCCGGTATAGCAGGGGTGGATTTTCCGATCTACCACAAGGTTCCTCCGACGAGTTTCTCTTGTGCCCACGTCCCATACGCCCCTGGGATGTACGCGAACGTCGAAACCGGATGTCAGGTAAAATAATACAGCGAATTTTACAAACTTCCTCGGACACCAGAATTGTCAATGTAAAAAGAACGACTTCACTTGCATCAGAGTTACGGACCGCAGCGGCACAATAATTATCCGAATTCCGTCGAGCCTGCTTTCTATGTTGGATCGTCGTGCGACACGCGTGAGACGATTTCATATCATGAGAAGAAGAAAAAAGAAAAACAGTCGTTTAACAGGTTCTCGACTTCTACGAGAAATCATTTCTCCTTTTTTTTTAATGTAACTTGTCAAAATCTATTGAAGTATTCTATTCACAGTTGGAAAAATAATTTCCGCTTTTCTGGGGCTTTCTTTTGTCCCCCATGTCAAAAATATCAAACTTCCGTCTCAAAAACAATTTTCAATTTCCTGTAACACCTCAAATTCAGATATTATCCTCAGAATGTAAGAAGACATGGAATTCTTTTGAAAAAGAACCTGAATCCTACTGTTTCAACAATTACATAATGCAAAAATTGTATGAAATTCAACATACAACCGACAGTATCGCAATGACAGTAGATATGCTGAACATGTTGATGTGATAAATCATATAATGTCATGAACGGAATCGTCTCGTCATTCATCATATAATTTATCTTGTGAATTTGAGCATATACGTAAAAATATCACATAATAATTCATATAGGCACGACTTCATAAGATATAACATAAAAAAAATTACATTAACCATATGATTTTTTATGTATTTGTTCGAAATCACAAGTTTTTTTTTTTTTAAATCACATTCACAGCTAATTATCTTGAGGCTTGCCTGCAGGCCATAGATTTTATCAGTCCATATCGATATCTCAAAATGTTATAAATATGGAGCAGGAGCATTGTGGATAGTATAATTTTAATTTGACGTGCATCTGAATACGTGAGGATGATGGCAAGCTTAGGATTAAGTATTACCTAACAATAAGATGTAAGACTAACCGCAAGATAACAGGGCGCAGAGCTTGATGTGCATGATATAACATATAAATTTGTATAATATTGAGTAAACGTGTTTCACAACGATAATTAAGACCGCAGAAAGTCAGAAGGCAATCACGCGGTACTGCAGTTACATGGTACACGCGGAGATTAAAACGTGCAACAAATAACTCGAAGAGGTGAATAATTAACTGTGTAAATGAATAAATCAGGGAATAAATGCATCCCACGCAGAAGAGGCGATGCAAATATTGACCTATAACTGATCGATTAATCAAAGTCACTAAAAGAGGCCATGGGGTAAAATGGACACTCTGCTTTTCATGTATTTCTAAACCATCTTCTGAGCTTCTTGACGCACATTTTCAAGCCTGTAGAATTTTATGGTCCATTTTGGACTGGCGTTGATTACCTCACCTGATCGCTTTTTAATCTCTTGTATTTTCTTGCGTCAGAATTACAGAAAATGACTGTAAATTGTGAAGATTCTTAGAAGTTAGAAAACTAAAAAATGGTTTTAAGTTATGATTGGAAAAAAATTCTATCAAATTCAATTCCGTTCAATTCAATCTCGATTTTATCGATTATCAAATTATGTCTGATCTGATCTGACAAAACTTTACAAAAAATCATAAAAATCCGAAAAACTGATATAAATTTTTCTTCCGGGCCAAAAAAAAATTCAGTTGTTCCACTGATGTTGAAAAAGGGGTTGGCTATGGGCGCCATCTTTGAAAGTATAAGCCGATTGTCCGTCTATCGTTTAATTTTCGAGTCATTTACGATACGTGTCAGTTTTAGGCTTGTTTGGACTTTGGCTACATGTTCCTCGAGTTACGCCAAAAGCGGTACCGGTCTGATCTCATAAGTGGAGCGAATAGCGAATAGCATACGTATGTCTATCACGGTTATGTAACAAAGTTGGTCGGGTCTCATGGCGTTTATCACGCTTCAAGGCAACCAGAGATTCAGCCTCTCTGCAGAGCCTCATGCATGTAGAATGTAGACATGCATAGAGCCTTTGCCTTTGCCTTTGCCTTTGCCCGACAATCAATGTACCTACGGTGGTGAAAGACATCCACCCGGTTTGCTAGGTCATTCCTTGATCACGATCAAATTACAATTCCATATCGAGGCCGCGGGCGTGTATATCGATTACAAAATTCTAACTGTTACGTGTTAGCCTGTACCGAGGATATCGAATTTGTACGGTTCATTTTTGTTTTTCGTTTTGTTACAATTTAGGACACAAATTTCGCAAATTTTTATTCGAATCCTTTGAATTCGTGTATTCTGAAGCTTCAGCAATTCTTGACGAT
The DNA here is from genome assembly GCA_018420115.1 of Euura saliciscinereae. Classification (NCBI taxonomy): domain Eukaryota; kingdom Metazoa; phylum Arthropoda; class Insecta; order Hymenoptera; family Tenthredinidae; genus Euura; species Euura saliciscinereae. The sequence goes on along the minus strand of JAFFZH010008845.1, from coordinate 559 downwards.
GATAATTTCATCTAGTTTGAAGTAAGTTTATATGATTATTTTCATCATCCTCTTGATCAGAGGTCGATTGTCACCTCAATTTGAATGAAGAATACATGATCTAATGGTTCTAAACAAAAAATATAAACACATGAAATTGGATCAGCTCACGAAAGCTCAAAATCTCTCGAAAATGCTCAAAATTATTAGAAAGTCATTCAATACAAGTTTTTGGAGCTTTTCATATATATATATATATATATATCGCGTGACTAATGGCAAAAGGTCGTAAGCGCCATTATTCGACCTTTTGCCGTTCCTAATGGCAAAAGGGCGAACAATTTTTTTTTTCCACGGGTTTCGACTGAGAACGTTCGATGCCGTTCGAATCAAATCAATTTCTCCATGCATTGTCACTACTTTCACCCATTTACAAAGAAAACCAAAATCAAGGACAGGAATCGCGAAAAAAAATTATTATTCGCCCTTATGCCATTAGCCAGCCGACCGAAACGACAAAAAGTCGAACAAAATTTTTTTTTCTCAAATCGCTCCGAAAACACTCGAAACGCGAAGATTT
>JAFFZH010008843.1:0-45238 GCA_018420115.1 Euura saliciscinereae | reverse complement strand
GCCGGTTATTAATAATTTTTATGACCTCGTTATTTGGACATATTCGGAGTGGAGGACGCTCCAGTCGAACCATCCATTTTGTAGGACAATTGTTTTCCCGAGTGTATTATCCAATTATCTTAAAATTAAAATAAAAAAGTAACTGTTAGTCCGTCAATTTCGACACCCCACCGAATCGACATGTTTCACACCTGCGCACTTCATTAGCTACCTCTATCGAAAATTTTCACAGAGGGAAAACTTGGGCGTCTCGTCGAACCGAACCTACTCACGGAGATCCAGCCTGTTATTAATCACTCGAAAAATCAGGCGGTGGCTGCTGGACTAGTGGTAGGGGAACGCTCTGGCGACGGATTTCTTGGAATCCTATTCCCCTATTCCCCTGATCAGTCTCTTATTACGAGAACCCACTATATATTCCGGACGTGAGTATATCAATGACTATTTTTGCTGACTCTCATTCGAAATCAGAGAATCTCAAAGTAGGCGAAGTTCAATGTTGAAACGGAGGCCATTGATGGGATTCGATTCAATAAGCTTGACATATTCCGTTTGACGATTGACATTTGACCAGACTGTCGACATTTTCAGCACAGGTCATACTCCATGTTCAAAGATCCTCAAGCATTCATTGTATTACAGAGGAAACCTCCGTCCTTGCCATTTGGGACTAGCACGGATGATAAGAGCATTGACCAATTCCTGCCAAAGCCCCCTGGAGAATTACTTGCCGAAAGTTCTGATGTCCCTGTCATTATTGGACATAACAGTCACGAAGGACTCGTCTTCTTGATGGAAGGCTTCATGAAGTTAGGCAAGTGTTGCCCATCAGGTCTTTAAGCATGACCGATGATTACCTTTCATTATGGATTATTAGTCTGAAGTCCAAAAAAACTTCAGAGACAAGTTATCAGTGATTTCTTATTCCTCTTTGCTGTATGGTGGCTAACGATCCAGGATCCATGACCTTGAAGTCTTGTTACTAGATTTAGAAGAAGTGAATCAAAAACCATAACGCGCCATATCTATAACACCATGCTTCGAAGGGTTTATCCAATTGTTTTCGTCAAATGATTCATTCCTTCCTTTGTCGATTTAGAATGCAAAGACGAAGCGGATGGAGAAGTTGCCGAATACTTCGAGGCGCTGGTCGCTCGAGACTTGGCTACGGAAGCTCCTTTCAAGGCGTTAGAAATTGCAAGGGAGATTAGAAAGTTGCACTTCGGAGGAAAGCGCATAATCAAGGATCTCATCAATGAATACATCCATTACTGGGGGGATATATATTTCGGTTTGGAAATTCATAGGACTGTAGAGAGTCTGCTCAAGAACAAGTCACCAACGTACTTCTACAGATTCTCTTATGACAGTCCTGATTCAGTTAAAAAAAAAAAAAAATCCAGGTGGGATCAAAAGGGGAAACGGTGAAAGGTATATGATATCAACCACTTGATTAAGTCAATTTTCATCTTCCTCTATTCACGCTATTGGTTATAGTGGTTGGCGATGAAGGATGATAAAGTCGAATGACCAATAGTAACAAAATTATCAACATTAATTCCCCCAGGCGCGATGCACGGTGAGGATCTTTTCTATCTGTTATTCGCCTCGGAGTTCCCCGAGTACAGCGAAATTAAGACAGGCTCGGTGGAGGATAACGTGAGAAACGTATTCGTTCGGTTGTGGCCGGACTTTGCAAGGACTGGGTAAATACGATTTCTTGTTTTTTTTTTTTTTTTTGGTGGCTTGATGTATGTAGTAAAAGATCACAAGGCTTAGGTCTTTCAGATTCATTGGATTTCTTTGTTTATAGAAATCCAACACCGTCAACAGACGAGCTCATCACGGTGAAATGGGAACCAGTGACTAGGAGGAACATGAATCACTTTGACATCAACGCTGAGCTGTCGAATAATTTAGGAGCACAGTCCACTGATCTACCAAACACCCTTTCTTTATTCAAAAGAACTTATTCTAATGATTACACTTGGTCCTTAGTTCTATATCTCTTCTCCCATCATTCTACGCGAATAAATACGATGAAGCCAACACATCATTTAAGCAAATAATTATCACAAGTGATTACATCAAACTAGACTTTTTTTATCACTCTTCCGTGTAACTGTACATTCGGTCGTTATTTATTGAATCCCTGGACATAATAAATTCTCTTATATTTTATCATATTCTACTCACAGTCGCCGATAATCGAAGACACACGTTTGGAGAGCTGGAATAAGTCTTCGTCCGGATTCTCACTCGTGGAAAGCTCAGCGTCAATGATCAGGCAATTCTTTGTGGTTCGCGTTATTGGTTTCCACTGTACAGTGATCAAATCGTCGACCCCCGGGGTCGGATTGCTGTCGAGAATACATTCAATGAGAATGAAAATCTTCAGTTCAAACTGACAGCACTCACGGGTATCCGGATGAAGTACATGTCTGAAGGCCGGTACCGACTAGAGCACTGCACTGCACTGCGTGATAGAAGGCGCTGTGCAGTGCAGTGCAGTGCTCTAGTCGGCACCGGCCTTGATCCTTCACATGCATCTCAATCCAACACTGATGTAAATACATCGACAATAATGTACACTGACCCAGTCTTAGCGAAGTTCGTCCACATCCTGACGAACCTATCCGACACGGTTTTGTCAATTGAGTTTGGTTCTATTTTCAGAATGTCACCGAACAACTCCGAATAGAATAGATATGGAAGATCATCGGCGTGTCCAGTTCCTGCGTTGCAGATCATTCAATTACAGTGGAGCACTCAAGCATGATTTAGATCCCCGTTTCAAGAGTTGGGTTATGTAGATTAGGAAATATTTCAGTTACTCGCCGGAGTGTAAAATGTATACGTACCCTCGATTGGCGACTTGAATATAATCTTGGAAAAAGATTTTGGACTGCGATGCGTAAACTTGTAAAAGTAAGTTGGAGAAGTTTTTTCAGTCTGGTAGTCAATCACTTTTTGGACGCCCATAGCGAAGTGTAGATCACCGTAGCATCTTACAAACTCTTCCAAAGCCTCCATGTTTATCGGCTTATCTCCAAAGTAGAACTTTCTCATTTCCTCCCCAACTTTGTGGATCTTTGGAGATGTTTTGTCAACCAGCTCATGAGTCACAGTGAAATCAAAGTTTTCCTGAATGTTGGAGAGTAACTCGTCTGATAGTTCTGTGAAATATATGACAGCAAAAAACATGTTCATCGAACATAATCTGTTTCATGTGGCCACGAATTCCTACATAGCATAAGAGCATGAACTTACCCATCAAAAGAACGAAGCCCTCGTGGCTGTTGTATCCAATCAGAATGGGCACATCAATACCTTCCACTGCAAGTTCTCGAGGAGATCTGGGCATGAATGGTTGTTGACTCTTGGAGTCGATACATGGCCGAAAGGTGAATGCCATACGAATCTTGTCCTAAGAACGAAACGGACCGTGAATTTCATCGACAATGAATCTACGTCTGGTGTCGTGACATTGCAAGTTCATTGTGTGCTATTTGACGATTTGCAGCGTGGCACAGGTTTCATCCAATAAAATCCGAGTCACCATGACGTGTTCGAAAGGTAAATCTTCATTCATACACTCGTAGTAGATGTCCGGTTAGTGATCGTTGCGTATTTCTCAAGGAACATACATCGTGCTAACCTCCAAACTCCTAATTTTGTCTTGAACCTCGATGAGCCTGTGTGCTGGAACCTCACGAAGGTATTCAAGAATCTCACGAGGATCGGTTGTCTCCTTTCCAAGGGCAGCGACAAAGCGATGAGGAGTGTCAACTGACATTGGAGTACACGCCCAGGGATTCACCGCCACCCCACTTTGTAAAATAGCCTTGTGAAAAAGACCTGGCACGAGAAAAGAGTGAAATTTTTTAGACACGTAATATTCGGAAACTGGCCGTCGCAGTGAAGCAGAGATACCGTGGAAACTTGTGGCAATGGTGTTGTAGTACCTTTGGCAAGAGGCGACAGGAGAAGATAGTGCACAGAAACGCTACCAGCGCTTTCTCCAAAGATCGTTACATTGTTTGGATTGCCACCGAAGTGGGCAATATTTTCCTTAACCCACTTCAAGGCAGCCACTTGATCTTTCAGACCCATATTCCCGGCTGCTTCTTTGTGATCGAGTTGCAGAAACCCTAAAATAGTACATTGTGTATCAAGGGCTGCCAAGCACACTCGCCAAAATGGCATCAGGCCTCGCATCCGTGATGTTTTTCTTTACACCTGGTCTGCTGAAATTCAGACCAAGTAAGTGGGCGCAAAATAGGACTTTGGGCCCGAGGGCTGAAAAGATCTGTTTTGCGCCCAGATGGGATGAAAAGTTGCCGCCGTCTGTAATGAAAATCCAATGTTCCTTCAAAGCCACCATACTGTTCAAACGGATGCACGTCAACACTCACCAAGGACACCAAGCCTGTAATTCAGCGACACGAAAACGATATCTGACGACATTAGGTAATCTGGACCGTAGATGTCCGAACCTCCGTCACCAACGAGGAAGGCTCCTCCATGAATCCAGACCATCACCGGTCGTGATCCTCTCAAAGATGCCGTAGCTACATTCAGGTAGAGGCAATCTTCTTCACCGACAATCTTCTGATTTGGTGCATCGTACTGAACACATTTCGGCCCCTCATTTGTGGCTTCTCGGATACCAGTCCATGGAATAGCAGGCTGAGGCTCCTGAGTGAAGTTTAGAAGTCGAGAAAATTGATCAAGATTTCAATCCTTAGTAGACACCTTTCTAAGAAATTATAAGGCAGAATTTCGTCTCTGTGACACATCCCAGGTGGATATGATATGCACGTAAAAAAAGAAAAGGAGATTGCGGATTCAAGAATTTTAACAATATCTATTCCAAGCAACAATATACTCTCAACCTATGACAAGTTTACTTGTGGCAATGTTTTCCTTTTCTATCCCTGATGTTTATGCTCATGTTTATCTTTTTTTAATCACACATCGAGTCTATGTCTATTCGTTGTGAATAATCTTTTCTGATATACCTGAACTTATTGAACTCTTCCTATCCATTTCAATACCACAAAACAAAACATTTTTCTGATATTTATTCGCGGCACAAATAGGTCACATGTAGGCATTAAGTCATGCTGAGTCATGCGTACATCTAGACATAACACTTGCATAAGTTCGGCAGCGTACCTAATACGAATAATCTGGCAATAATGTACCATGCATATGCAAATACATATAATTTGGGTTTCTGGAATGTTTGACAGAGACGGGATTTCACCTGGTGGTAAAATTTCATCTAGATGGTTCATCTAGATGGCGTATCGAAACATTAAACATTCCAATACTTCTCGTCGTCACGTGATGTTGAACCAGACTTACCGCGAATCTCAATTCCTTAACTGGAGGTGCTGCGTATGGAATGCCTTTGAATGATATGTAGGACCCGCCGACCACGCTTTTCACCGGAGCCCCACGAAGCGACCCCTCTTTCAGGGTAACCACTGGCTCACCCAACGCTGATTCGGGACTGCAATTGGACTGAATTTTGGAGCAGGTAAAATCTCCCGAAAATTTCAATGGAATTCCATGATCGTGTTATCGTCACAGTCGCTAGTAGTAGTGATGCCGTCGAGACGAGAAATTTCTCGTTGTTACAAGACAAGACAAGAAATTTCTCGTCTCGAACATTAGCTTTTCTCGTCTCGAAATAGTTTAACGGGTCGAGACAAGACAAGAATATCGTCTCGACCGACAAGATTCTTGACCGAGAAATCGAGAAATCTTGATGTTTAATCGCTCGAATTTCTCCATTAATCCTACGTCACCACGCAGATTTTTCACCTACGTGAACCACACATAAGGGTCTTCCAGCAAAATGTGCTGCCGTTTCCGCGTTGATAAAAGAAAACATTTCGTAGGTACAATTGAAAATAGGAAAATGTGAAGTAATAATGCGAAGGCCGAATATATGTGTGGTGTTATTAGAGAGCGGTATTTCAAAATTAAAAATGAGCTTTTATCCAAAGTTAGTTCGGCAATTTTCGTTATAGTAAAATCATGGAGTAATGCAAAATGAGCAGGTCATATACATATTTTCTCTTTCACTCTCACAAATTATCAATTTGGAAAAACTAAATTTTAGTGCTTTTTTTCATAGGTTTTAGTTATACATATTAGGGTCGTCCTTATACTTGGGGTCGAAATTAATTTTACCCTTGTCGCCCCCTAAATCGGTTCAAAATACGTAAAAAGTAATGCTGTAATTTTTTCAGATTGAAAAAAAATGCTTGACCCTTGACCACGGGGGTTGAAGTTTTCCATATTAAATACATGGGATTTTTCCGCGTTTGCAGTCACTATTTTACTGTGGGCCTAAATATGCTTGGAAAATCTAAAAATTTTCACAAATTAGTTTAAAAGCATGTTACTACACGGAAAAAAATTCCGAAACTCCTACCCTCAAAATGTTGTCTAACATCACCATGATAATTATGATTTTTTTCCATTATTATTTCTTTCCAGATACTCTGAAATCATGTGAAACGCGAGGAAAAATGAAAATTTCGAACTTTTTTCAAAATTAAAAAAAATAGACAAAAAAAATTATAATTATTATGGTAATATTATACAATATTTTGAGGGTTTGGGAAATTTTTCCCATGTAGCAACATGCTTGTAAACTAATTTGTGAAAATTTCAAGATTTTACAAGCATATTTAGGCCCGCAGTAAAATAGTGACGGCAGACGTGGAAAAATCCCATGTACTTTAAATGGAAAACTGCAACCCCCGTGGTCAAGGGTCAAGCATTTTTTTTTAAATCTGAAAAAAATTACAGCATTACTTTTTACGTATTTTGAACCGATTATAAGGACCACCCTAATACATATAGGGGAGACCGAGACAAAGTGAACAATTTGGGTGGAAATTGGCAATTTCAATATTCTATTTTCGATCTTATTTCATCGAATTTTTTCCGGAAATAGTCAGACGTATACTTGTTTAATTTATAACGAAATAATGCAGATATTGTTTCAAACTAATGATATACTTTGTATGTGATTTGAAGATAACCTAAGTTCGAGAATGAAGAGAGCCTGAGCAGCGTATAGGACTTCTCATAATAATGAAAATCAGTTTTTTAATCCACTGAATTCTATTTCATGTACCATTCAACCCAACTTTGCTGACGTTGCCGTCATTACCAGTATTTTACGATAACACATACCTGTTATCGTATCAATGACGGGCACACAAGTTTTGTTTCGATGTAAGTCAGGAATCTGTTCTGATGGAAAAATAATTGAATAACGTTGCGCGCCATTGCGCATGCGCGATTCTTCGTGAATTCCGAATCTGAACTCACGCTCGGGGCGGGCTCAGCATAAACCATTCAAATTTCCAAAGAAGCTGCGCGTACGAACCCTGCACCTAATTTCCATCGTAATCTCGTGGTATTTTGAAAACTATGCCAAGTCACAAGACATCCGACCAGACTCAATTCACAATTAAAAGACTCACATATGGTTTGTAGTCGAGTGGTCGAGTGGTCGAGACGAGACGAGAAATAAATCTCGAGATCTTTTCGAGACCAGACAAGAAATTTTTCGCATCGAGACAAGACGAGAAGAGAAATGGTCAGTTCTCGTCTCGTCTTGTCTCGACGGCAACACTATAAGTCGCTAGTAACTGTGTTTCTGACGCATGGACGCAGTCTTATTTTCCTAGTGTGTTTATTGTGACCTAATTTTAATAGACCACTCATGTGTATCTTGATAACTCTGACTTCTACTTGAAATGCAACTACCGCGAATGAGAATCGAGTCACTGATACGTTCACGCTCTTAGATTTCTTCTGCGAAGAATAGAAACAACAGCTTTGTTAGATTGTTGAGTAAACATTGGATATTGCCGATGTCAGTCTGTTCCCAGTTGTATTGGTCTTCGAAATTTCCTTATCTCTTCTCTCTATGCCACGCAGCTCACTCCCACTCTCCCCCAGCTAACAGATATCGTAGTACCATTGCCGTGAGGAAGAATTGATATTCGTGTGCGTGCGAGAGAGTGCGAATGTGCCGAAATGCGCAACGTGTTTCATTTTACCTTGAGGTGGAGGAATGCCGATACCCAAGATGCCGGAACCTGCCGAAAAACTTGTGACGACGTGGTACCACATAGTGCCGTAAAGTGGCCAGATGCTGAGTCATGGAGTGGTGGTGGTGAGGTGATAGTTTGGTACTGCACCGCAAGAATGCGCGCGCTAACGGTAACGCACAAACTATCGGCATATCAACGCTATGCAGCAAATTTAGTTGCCGAAAAGTATCACCTTCTTCTAATCAATCGGGATCCTATACTGCGTTCACCGAGATATGTAACTACTGCGGCCCAACGCACCGCCTACTTTACTCTCTCCACACTGACAAACGAGCTGGCCAGACTCGGCTACAGCCACTTCCGGGCCCAGGGACTTGAACGTATAGAGGTCCAGACCTCCGTTACCAGCCTAGAAGGCTCCACTGTGACGCCAGAACATGACTGCTCGCGATCGTTTCAGGGATGTCGTGGCCACGTTCAATGTAATCAACTTTCTTGCTAATTAATATTTTTTGGAATTCCAACCCCATTGCCAAGAGCAGCTAATTCGCCACAAATTGGGACTATCGCGAGTATTTAAAACCGATCGTAGCGATAGAAAAAAGCGAGGCAAATTTATACAGCTAATCGTCTTCACCGACGATCTTCTGGGTGGCCGTGATGAATTGAGCACATTCCGATTTCTTTTTTTTTTTTTTTGCCTCCTGTATACCAATCCACGGAATCGCTGCACGAGACTGCTTAAGAAAAGTATGAATGTATGTAGAGTTGCTAGGCTCGTTATCTGCTTGATGATAGTCCCTCACGCTCTCTCCACCAAGCGAGTTCCAAATCTTGAGAATTTTGCAACTGAAACCGGATGAACTCGTAACTGCTCGTAACTCTTGATCCAAGGGTCGTATTGAAAACACAAGATGTGCAAATTCAAGCTTGGAAAATCTCCGCCCTGTGCATGGTGTTGAAATTGATATTGAAATGTGGATTTTCGAAATGATCGTTTCGGAGAGGTGTAACTCAACAATAGGACGTGATATTTATTCAGTAGAGGTAAAAGTAGACATTTCAAGCTTTGAATTGTGTACCATATGTTTTCAATGCGACCTCTGAATCAAGAGTTACAAGTAGTCACGAGTTCATCATTGTTCGGTTCGTTATCAGATTTTGCTTCAATTCTTTTCAGGGGTGTAGGATGCAAATTCTATCACTGATACGTTAGAATAGACGTTCACTATGGGTTGGCAAGATGATGCTAAGAAATACGACGACAGACATAACAACAAGAATATAATCTGTCATGAACATTCAGAACTCATTCATCGTTTTGCCGTTATTTAAATTCGCTCTTCACGCCTTCATTATTTTTCGTTGATTATTATGCCGCTGTTTAGTTTACTGTATAGTGAATTCTGATGTATGATTCACTGATGACTTTGATAGTAACGCATTTGTGAACTGTGAACATCAGATGTTTCTCTACTACAGTCTGTTCACTCTGACGTCTTTAAACGTACTACTCATTTCTTCGCAAGGCTTTTCCAAAATTTTCTTTTCTCCACTTTTTCCACCTTACATTCCAATCGATTGTATCCAGAACTAGCTTATAATATATATATTATAATAATAGCTCGTGTTGTGCTCGTTCGTTCGCTGACTTGATTGAATGAATTTTGACGATCATAGAATTTTCCACGCACTAGTGCTGAGAAAACTAAACAATATTTCACGAAGATAGGGCCAAAAATTGTATGTGTGGCATATTGTCGCCACTTGTGGGCTTCTTGGCTCTTTGAAATTCTACAAAAAACATCCGTTGACATAGTGGAAAATAATGATTGCTCTCAGGACCGAGTGAGGATGCGGGGCGCATCGCATGGGTCTGGTTGTTGAATAGATTACACCCAATCCATTTATTTTGACAATAACAGAAATTGAATCTTTATCGATCATCATGAAATCGTACAATCATCGATCGCGGTCTATGACTGTAATCTCGACTCAGATTCCGGATAGACAGATATTTGAATATTTCTTCAAATAAGTTCTCAATTGAGTGAAATTTGGGCCTTTATTTGGATACCCGATGTTTTCGTTCTACAGTGTTGTGTGAAATCGCGTAAATTTTCGATTCGGAATTCAATAATCTATGAAAATTCGCGATCAGATTTGCGAATGATTGCAACAGAATGGGAATATTATTTTTCTGCTATACGACAATTTTGGGGATCGTAACGGACACAAAATCCTAAGACTAGGCGACACTCAGATATTTCTCCGCTATTGGTGGGTGAGGCAAGAACCAAAAAAAATGTTTACTTCAGCATCCACTGCGATCTTCACGTTCGGTGCCAGATCTCGACGAACTACTGATCGTTGACTGAGTCGTAAATGTGTCTCCACGTATCCCACACGTCTGGGTCAGGGTTAACGCCACACGAAAGCTCCGCGTTGATCTCCAAGTAATTCTTGGCCGTCCTAGTTAAGGGTTCCCATTTTACGGTGATGAGATCGTCAGTCGATGGAGTTGGGTTCCTATGGACGAACGGTTTTGATATATTTTAGAAGACAGTGTCTTGCTATGTTTCACTGCACTGACCACCGTTCAACATAGAATTATATCTACCCGGTCTTTGCGAAGTCCGTCCACATTCGAATGAATCTGTTTCTCACGTTAACCTCTGTAGGGTCTCGTTCGATATTAGGAATGAGCCACCGAAATCGAGAGGAGGTGAATAAATATTCGATCTCCGCGGCGTGCATCGTGCCTGCATAATGAAAACTTCAATGTTGTACCACCTACTTATGTGAGGTTGAGAAACTTCTGATACGATAATGACAATAATTCTTCGAGGACTCAAACGTTGCAGAAATATGGAGTTTGTTCGTCTTCCTGACCTATTTGCCAGTTGAATCGACGATACAATGACAGAGAGCTGAACGTAAGGATTGGATTAGATGAGTTCATCTCTAATCACCTTTCATGGTACTCGAGAAGAGTTTTTTGAAACCCGAATGGGGACTATCATGTGAGAATTTATAGAAGTAAGTTGGTGACTTCTTTTTAAGCATATATTCTACGACTCTGTGAACTCCCAAACTGAAGTGTAGATCGCCCCAGCTTTGAACGTATTCTTCGATGAGATCTTTGGTTATACGCTTTTCTCCGAAGTACAACTTTCTTATCGCTCTCCCGATTTCTGGCACTTTCGAAGGAGCTTTCGCAGCCAAATCTCGAGGCACCGCCGCTTCAAAGTATTCGACAAGATCGTTATCCGCCTCATCCAGACGTCCTGGAATGACAACAAAAATAATTATTCAACGCTCACCGGCTGACTCGTTACGCTATTGGTGTGATTGGAATAATTGCCTAGCTGTAAGGTTCTATCATTCAAGAACATAATCCCTTCGTGGCTGTTGTATCCAATAATGACGGGCACCTCAGAACTTTCTGCAAGAAATTGTTCAGGGGGCCTTGGCATGAATGGTTCGATGCTTTTGGTGTCCGTGCTGGGCACAAAAGGCAAGAAAAGAGTTCTTCCCTGGAACGGAACAGAAGAATGAGAAATTCTGGACGTACAGTATGCCCTCAATTTGGATTATTATCAGTTCAGCCAATCGTTGAATAGTAATTGATTTTCATTACAGCATTTAGTTCGGCGTACTTTGCCGGTTACTGGCTTCACATCAGAATCGAATAACCAAAGCCGCTACGACTTACCCCTGGACTAAAAAGCGATTCCTGAGCTTCGATGAGCCTGTGAGCCGGAATAGTACGAAGATATTCGACGATCTCTTCAGGGTCGCTAATATTTCGACCCAGAGCAGCAACGAAGCGACGAGCTATGGCTACCGTGTCCGGTACGTGTGCCCAGGAGTTCAGCGCCACTCCACTTTGCGAGATGACCTTGTGAAATAGGCCTAACGACAAAGACGACATTTGGGGATGTGGGCAGATACAACTACGAACAGACGGTCTCAGATGCTGAGAGACATCTCCAAATACCTTTGGCAAGTGGAGAGAGAAGTAGGTAATGGACGGAAGCACCGCCAGCACTTTCTCCGAATATTGTCACATTATTGGGATCACCACCAAACTGGGCGATATTCTCCTTGACCCACTTGAGGGCTGCGACCTGGTCCTTCAGTCCTGCATTTCCTGGTGCCACTTCGTGGTCGAGGTTGAGGAACCCTTTCGTGGAATAAAGTTGTTGATTATGACGAGGTCATCCCACAAGGAGATCACATGGTACTCACCTAGTATGCCCAATCTGTAATTTATGCCTACGTGGACGATACCGGACCCCATAAAATAATCCGGACCATAGAAGCCGCAACCCCCATCACCTTGGAGGAAGGCTCCTCCGTGAATCCAGACCATGACTGGTCGGGACTCAGTCATCGATGTTGTGTTCACGTTAAGGTAAAGACAATCATCATCGCCTACGAATTCTTTGGCAAACATGGCGTACTGCGCACAGGCCGAGCCTTCTTTCGAAGCATCCCGTACACCAACCCATGCCTGCGGTGGCTGTGGGTCCTAATGGGGACCAAACGCATGGCTATGTAGTGATGTCTTATACATACGGAATGACAAGCATTCTGATTCGTATAACGATCGCAAATCATGTGATAGTTGCACGAACAACTTGTCAAGCACTAAGTACGATAAATCTCCCGAATCTCTGAAATAAGTGTCTGTAACAATGTACCTAATATTCATGAACAAACTGAAAAACGAAATCTCCAATCTCACAAGCCCACAATCATTGAAAATTCATAATAAACAAGCTGATATGTGGCAAGCTCTGAACTGCCCGTGTTTCTGTGCTCAAAAATATTATTATTTGGTTCGAACTTTCACAAATTCAACGACCAATTAGTGGCCAGCCAGTAACAAAACCTTCGGAGACCATTTGAAATCGAAGTTTGAATGTTTTTAAATTTCTTTCGAACCTTCTGTATTCGCCTGGGAGGTTGAAAATGTTTACCTTCTCAATGGACAATTTTTATTGTGACTCTTGCGTTCACCATGTAAAAAATGACTGGTTGAGAACATTTCCCTCAATTTTGAGTTAGACAAAATACTGAATACCGAATGAAATATCGCAATACATGGAGAGTACATTGTGCCGAAAGGTGTACTCAGCAACAGAACTAGTCAACCCAGCGAGCAATGTTATCGACTGATTCGAAACACTACGATATTTGTTTGAGCGTCACAGCGATGATAGTGCTCGCTGATAGCACCTAAAATAAAGGTGTCGCAATATCTCAAACCAATTATCGAACCGTCGAATTTCAGTGCCAATGGTACGAAACAGTGGATTACCCACAATGCTAAATTTGGCGTATTGAGCTACATTGGTTCTCTCGACAAATCATTTCCTCAGCTGTTTTGGAGTAAAAAATCGATTGTACCAGATTCAGGTAGTTGAAAAATATGGCGGTACGTTGCAGTCTTTCAAAAACGCCAAACAGGTGTTTTTCGAAGGTGCAATCTACAGCAATAAATGGAGAAACTCGTTTTTTGTTTATTCGAATCACGGGTTTAATTACTTTATTTCCTATTCAAGAACAATCTATTCAGATCAACAAACATTTACCGGTCCGTGCGGTACTCCGTGAAACGGTAACATCAAATCTTGAAAGCTGCAACAACAATCTGGATAAAAATCTGAACTCAGGTTCAGTAATATTTTATGTGGTGTACTATTGGAACAGAATTTCACAAGAGAGTCGATATGGGGTCGCCTTTTTTCGCAAAATGAATTTCTCTTCTCTTCATCTAAACATTGTCAATTATTCAAGAACGGTTTTCTCGGAATTCTACTTACAACGCGCCAAAGCCACCAGTACAGTGTTTTATAACAGACGTACGTATTTCAAATCGAATGAAATAAAAGAGATACTTCTTTTAAACACCTGTGCAAGTTTTCAGGCACGCTGCCGTTGCGTTAGTTCGATTCGACTTGGCTAAGATTCAAATTTCTCAGAAATTTTCTTCTCGTCAGATGAATGTAGGGATTTGAAAACAAACATCCGTGTGAGAAGTGATGATCAATTTTTCAAATTTCACGAAAATTTTCTCTACTCATTTCCCAGTAATTCGGTCGAAACGATTTTTTTGCACAATTCCATCATACACACGATGAGAAATGTCTGCATGGTCATCTTGTTCTTATTGTAGACTCAATTTGAGGAGAATGAAAACTCACTCTAAACCTCAAATCACCGACCGGAGGTGCCGCGTAGGGAATTCCTCTGAACGAAAAATAAGATCCTCCCGTAACGTTCTCAACCTCCACGCCACGAAGGACCCCCTGCTTGACAGTCACCACTAGGCCACTCATGTCTGACCACAGCTTTCTTAATCAACTGACGCGACGCAGGCTATATCCAGTACTTGTATAATTCGCCGACCTACTTCTTATCATTATATTAGATAAGAAAAAATGTTCGGAAACAAAATACTGACTGACGTCGCGATGGATCCTGCGACACCTTCACTCTCACTGGTATTTTCGATATCGTAATCGAGAGTATAATGGTTGGAAATCAGCTGGTTGGATCGTGTATGCGTATTTGAATTTTGATTTGCCAAGTGTGATGCGAGGCGAGAATAGAATGTAAGTTCTGATCAAGGCTATTCGGCGGACCTTGAACGGTATCGAGCTCCTAAGCCAAACGTGTATTACGTAACGGCAGAAGACCAACAAACCAATTGGCCAAGTCTGGTATTGGCTGAATTATGATAAAATTATTCGCTACCCCCAATCATTTCGAATCATATAATTAAATTGTCACCATCATCAAGCACGAATGATCTGAAATCGATTCCGCTGAATCACAACGTTTTCGTTTGAAATTCGTCAATTTCGAAGCGTTAACGCTTCAATTGTGTTCCGCATCACAGTCTAGCCCGCTTGTCAACAAGACTAACCGCAGCCTGCTGTGTAGGCGCTTAGCGGATTTTTTAAACGGTCGTATCTCTAGAACGCGACTCCGGAGATAACATCTTCTTTGGGTTAATTTACTCATTTCGACTTCCTCTATTATACCATTTACACTTTTGGCGAACTGTTCTGGGACACGATGTATATTGAGACGTATACATACGGAATAATCTAATTTTGACTTGGTCATTCTACTTTATGATGCGCAATTCTCTTTGGAGTATTTTGTAGTTAAAAGAAGATTTTAGAATTTCATTTTCAATTTTTCCAAAAACGCTGTCTGAAGTAGGCATATTTTGCGATCTGCTACAACGAAGACTGGATGTTCATAAAAAAATATTTTTTTCCTTGATTAACATAGGTTTAATCGGGTATCCGAGTACTAGGGTCTGAAATTCACTCGTCACATACATCGATTCGCAAAAATATTCGAATCTCTAAATATCAGTTACATGGAAATATGAATTTAGATCCAAACGATAAACTTTCATCGATTATTGTACGTTTTCGTAACCGTAAAAATTCCATTACCAAGGTGCTAATCTTATTGTGGTTTCACAGACTTGATAATGGTCGACCATGTCGACAGCGAAACGTCAATGCTAATAAAAAAAAAACTCGTCTACTCTTACCGACTCTACCTATGAATTTCCTTCAATCTATTACAATAAATAAATATTTACTCTCTTATAGTTACACGATTCGGAATAATTGGGTTTAACAAACCATTTCACTACCATTCTGAAAATACCAAACATTCAATGGGTTTGTTGAACTTGTGCCGTTGCGTAATAAGGCTGAAGGCGTTGGCTCGAGCGATGGTGACGTCGGTGTTAGACCTCCAGTCAGATTTTTTTTATACCAGCATTTTTTTATCTGATAATGATAAAAAGTAAGTGGGGTACTCGTATAAGTACGGCAATTATCCTGCGTCACGTTAGTTGATATAGAGAAAGACACGGTCAGACATGGCTGACCCAGTGCAGGTGACTGTCAAGCAGGGGGATCTTCGTGGCGTGGAGGTTGAGAACGTTACGGGAGGATCTTACTTTTCGTTCAGAGGAATTCCCTACGCGGCACCTTCGGTCGGTGATTTGAGATTCAGAGTAAGTTTGGATAGTCTAAAAATTACGTCGACGATGAGAATAAGATCACCGTCCAGATGACAGAACGAAGAAGGAAATAGAATTATCTAGACTGTATCTCTCGAACATAAAAGCAAGTGATTGAATCTTTTCTTGATCGTGGTCACGGAAAAATAAGATTCGGAAAAATAAGATCCCACGTGAAAATAACATTTTTGCAAAATCCTACCAATGAAGGAAATCAATCCTAACCGAGTCGAATCGGGCGAACAGCTCGTCCCAAATTTTTTGCCACGTACTTAAAAAAAAAGAACGGTCATTTTTCGGTGTATAAGCTGTGTTAAATTTTAATTAATTTGAAACCTGTATATAACTGGTCCTCGTAACCGTTTTATACGTCAACCCACAAATGACGCAACGTTATTATTAGTAACTTTTTATTCTTTTCCAAGGAAAGCAGATCTTTTTTGAGAAAAAACAAGTTGATTATTTGGCGATTCGAGCAAAGAAAAAGTCTACTTTTTATATCGCTTTTCATCGTTATCCATTGCTTCAGAAATACTGTCCAAGAAAAGGCTGATGTTTGGTGATTCTCAAAGGATAACGTGGAAGCAGGACGTTTAGGCGCTGCCACTTCGGCGTCGGACGAAGCGGCGTCACCACTTCGGCGCCAGCTGATTCGGCGTCGTGGACGTTTGGGCGCTTCGGCGTTTCGGCGCGAGATTTTATGGCGCGCGGACGTTTCGGGGCGGGGCGTTTCGGCGCTGAGACGTTTTGGCATCAAGCGTTGAGGCAGTGAGTGCCTGGACTTTTTTCGCTGATATATCTGACCTATTTTCGAAACATGAAATGAAAATTCGCTTCGGAAATACCCTGTGTTGAAAATATTCTGAACTTCAGAAGTTAAGTCCAGGGTTAGAAAAGGTTAGGCCAGCCACTGAAGGTTAGAAAAAGTTAGGCCATCCAATCATACCACACACACACACACACACACATGATACATCGCAGACGGTGTTCTAAGAAGGGTTAGAAAGAGTTAGGCCAGCCAATGAAGGTTATAAAAAGTTAGGCCAGCCAATCATACAACACACACACACAAACACACATATGATACAACGCAGACAGTGTTCTAAGAAGGGTTAGAAAAGGTTAGGCCAAAGTGAAGTTTTTGTTAACTTCTAGCACGGTCAAAATGAAGACGCGCTGAAAGGCCTAACGCCGAAGTGTCCTGGCGTCGAAGCGTCTTAATGGTGCCGATACGGCTTGACGCCGAAATAGCCATGTGCCGAAACGATGGATGCCGAAACGTCCGAGCGCCGAAATGGCTGGCGTTGAAAAGTCCAAGCGCCGAAACGTCCACACGCCAAAACGGTGGCGCCCAAACGTCCGGCGCCGAAGTCGCGGCGCCGAAAAGGTATGCACCCATAGGGGTAGAGCTGGGTTTTAAATTGAGGAAGCTACGAGCAAAGGTATCGAGATACGTGGCCTTTTGTCCCATTTCACGACGTGCGATACAAAAGAAAAGTGCTGAGATTTCCATTGTCAGGTAATTTTCAGTATTAAGCGCATTTATCTTCATTTGATTGTGAAATAGTTACTTATACACTTCGTGATCCCTCATGTATGTAGTTTTGTCCTCGAGAGTCAGTTCAATCACAAAACATGTACCTAGAACTGTGAAGTCTTGATGATAATGAGTGCACAAAATCCAAGGCACACAGGATTCTTTCAACTGTAGTTGTGGGTGTCAGTTTGTAGGCAACATCTCCGAAGACAGTCAAAGCGTGTTCACGATATTTTCGATGGTAGCAGGTACCTACAGTGAGACTGTGACGGATATGACGAAACTGTAACTGTTCCATGTGTGATTTTACTACATCGCCGTGTATATGGTTTCCATTAGGACCCACAGCCGCCGCAGGCATGGGTTGGTGTACGGGATGCTTCGAAAGAAGGGTCGAAGTGTGCGCAGGTGGACTTGTTCACCAAGAAATTAGTAGGCGATGATGATTGTCTTTACCTCAACGTAGCCACAACGTCCATGACTGAGTCCCGACCAGTCATGGTCTGGATTCACGGAGGAGCCTTCTTTCCTCTTTGGTGATGGGGGTTGCGACTCGTGTAGTCCGGATTATTTGATGGGGTCGGGTATCGTCTACGTCGGTATCAATTACAGACTCGGCGTTCTTGGTGAGTACCATGTGATCTCCTTGTGCGATGACCTCATCATAATCAACAACTTTATTCCACGAAAGGGTTCCTCAATCTCGACCACGAAGTGGCACCAGGAAATGCAGGACTGAAGGACCAGGTCGCAGCCCTCAAGTGGGTGAAGGAGAATATCGCCCAGTTTGGTGGCGATCCCAATAATGTAACAATATTTGGAGAAAGTGCTGGTGGTGCTTCCGTCCATTACCTCCTTCTCTCTCCACTTGCCAAAGGTGTTTGGGCATCTCTTTCAGCATTTGAGACCGTCTGTTCATTGCTGCACCCGCTCATCATCCTTAACTGTTGTCTTTGTCGTTAGGTCTCTTTCACAAAGCTATTTTGCATAGTGGAGTGGCGCTGAACTCCTGGGCACACGTCCCGGACACGGTAGCCACAGCTCGTCGCTTCGTTGCTGCTCTGGGTCGAGATATCAGCGACCCTGAAGAGATCGTCGAATATCTTCGTACTATTCCAGTTCACAGGCTCATCGAAGCTCAGGAATCACTTGTTAGTCCAGGGGTAAGTCGTAGCGGCTTTGGTTATTCGGTTTTGATGTGAAACCAGCAACCGGCAAAGTACGCCAATCTCAATGCTGTTATGGAAATCAATTAATATTCAACGATTGGCTGAACTGATAATAATCCAAATTGAGGCCATACTGTATCTTCAGAATTTGTCATTCTTCCATTTCGTTCCAGGCAAATACTCCTTTCTTGCCTTTCGTGCCCAGCGTGGACGCCAAAAGCATGGAACCCGTCATGCCAAGGCCCCCTGAACAATTTCTTGCAGAAAGTTCCGACGTTCCCGTGATTATTGGATACAACAGCCACGAAGGGATGTTGTTCTTGATTGAAAGCAACCTCCAGCTAGGCAATTTTTCCAATC
This sequence comes from Euura saliciscinereae, assembly GCA_018420115.1. Taxonomy (NCBI): domain Eukaryota; kingdom Metazoa; phylum Arthropoda; class Insecta; order Hymenoptera; family Tenthredinidae; genus Euura; species Euura saliciscinereae. The sequence goes on along the minus strand of JAFFZH010008843.1, from coordinate 26,023 downwards.
TCACCAATAGCGTAACGAGTCAGCCAGTGAGCATTGAATACTCATATTCGTTGATGTTTCAGGACGTCAGGATGAAGCGGATAACAATCTTGACGAATCCTTTGAGTCAGCGGTGCCTCGAGACTTGGCTGCGAAAGCTCCTTCGAAAGTGCCAGAATTCGGGAGGGATATCAGAAAGTTGTACTTTGGAGACAAGCGTATAACCAAGGATCTCGTCGACGAATACATGCAATACTGGGGGGATCTACACTTCACGTTGGGAATTCATAGGGCCGTGGAATCTATGCGCGAAAAGAAGTCACCAACTTACTTCTACAAGTTCTCGTATGATAGTCCTAATTCACTATTTAGGAAATTCTTCCCGACGAGCCCAAAGGGTGAGTACAAACGAATCAATTGAATCCAATTAATTCTCACCGCAAGCTCTCTACACTTCGTGCTACGATGATTTGCATCTATGGGCGTGTAACCGCCTCCCAATTCACGATCTGGAATCAAGAATTATCAGTAATCTTCAGAAATTGCTCAACATATCATCACATGGTACAACATTAAAGTTTTTGATATGCAGGCACGATGCATGGCGTGGAACTCGATTATATATTCTTCGCCTCTCGATTTCGAGAGCTTATTTCTGAAGTCGATCCAGACTCAACAGAGGATAATGTGAGGAACAGATTTGTTCGAATGTGGACGGACTTCGCGAAAACCGGGTAGATATAATCCTATGTTGCTCAGTAGCCAATGCAGTGAAACATATAGCAAGACACTATATGAAATCTCTTGAAATTTTCTGAAAACCCTTTGTTCACAGAAATCCAACTCCGTCGACTGACGCTCTTATCACCGCAAAGTGGGAACCAGTGACTAGGACGACAAAAAATTACTTGGAGATTGACGCGGAGATTTCGAGTGGCGTTAACCCTGACCCAGATGTGTGGGATACGTGGAAACGCATTTACTCAAAGGCCGGATATTAGTGGTCCAGATAAATTACTGAATGTGAAGATCACAGTGGATGCTGAAGCAGAAAGATTTTTTTGACACTTTCATATTTCCCAATTTCCATGCCAAAATAAATTTCTAAATAAAAAAAAAAGTGAATTGCAAGTAATACAAGTACTTTGCTCTACATCCAAAATAGTTAATGTATTTTTATGCGTCTTTGACTGTGGAAGAAGCACCAAGTTACCGTCCAATCCCTGGATGTTTCGATGACAGCGTAGAGGACCGTACGAGAGTTACTTGATGTAATTGTTGACTTTTCGGCCAAGTGTCGAATCATCCCGGAAAAGCTACTCTCCGGAGATTTGTTGTACCCGGTTCAGTTCAAGATGGTTATTATGCAACCAGATCCTCCAGTCGTATGAATTTTTCGGTGGATTCACAGCTGAGGTGCTCTTCCGAATCGGCAATATTTCAGTCATCATCCGCATCGCGTGTTATGTGTCTTTAGCATCGTAAAACTTCTCGTATCGTATTATCTCGCCTCGCCGATACAACTTTACCGAGTTGTTTTTCAATGAGAGCTATCTGTGCCCGCCGAAAGCATTTCGTCACAAGTTCTTTAGAGCTGTATATTATTGTTCATTATCTCCATATTTTCGTTGACTCACAATAATATGTATGTCTGGCGTCTAAATCCGGATATTTTTCAGTATTTTGATAAGTTGTTGAGCTCTAGAGACAATTAGCGACGCGTAGAGTGGCGTGAGAAGTCGTTCTCCTTTTTTGCAAATCTGACCTCATATTCTTGATCAGCAGTGCAAAAAAAAACTTGGAGTACCAATTTTCTTAAGATTTCGATTTTTTTTCCTCAGCAAAATTGATTCGCCATTCGGAATTTCGCATACGATAAGTGGATAAGTAACCCAAAAAACCTTTGAGGACCAATTTTCATCAAAATTGAAATAATTTTTTTTTTTTTTGCAGTATATTGAATACGCCAAATTGAAATTTCACAAAATTGAATTCAGATTCGTGATCAGTAACCAAAAAAACCCAGAACAAAAATTTGGTCATATTTATACGTCCAACATACTAACATATCCGGACGTCATACTCTAAATAGTTGAAGATAACTCTGGACCCCAAAACATGGAGATCCAATGAAAAATGTACTTTTCATTTTCGGGTGATTACAATAACTTCCTCTTCTCTCTGATAACAGATAAAAGTTACAAATATTCCGGTCGAAACTTGGTCAAATAACAGTTCGCCGTTGTACTTGACTTCATTATCGATACCGTATATTGCAACAGTACATATTGTTTTGACACCATTGATATACAAAGGAGCTCAGCGGGCGAAAAATAATGTTTAACGTATTTGCGATGCATATTATGACAGTGTATTCCCGAAATATTTAAAATGCTGCACTGACAACCGACCAACCGGAGCAAATGAAAAACAACGTTTAACCAATCAAGTGAGCGAGTGAACGAGCACAACACGGGCTGGTAAATACGATCAATTGAAATGGGAGGTGGAAAATGGTGAGCTAAGAACACGAAAAAAAAACTTTCGCAGAGAAATGTGCAGTACGGCGATGGACGTCAGAGTGAACAGACTAAAGTAGAGAAACATCTGATTTTCACAAATTAATCAGTGAATCGTAATCAGAGTTTAGCACCTCAAGTATAATTAGCAAGAAAAGTAATTCAGAAGAAGAAAGCGAATTGAGAAAACGGCACAACGATGAATGAGTTCTGGATATTTATGACAGATTATTATGTCGTTGTTATTTGTGTTGTTGTATTTCTGAGTATCATTTTACCAACTCATAGTTAATGACTGTTCCAACGTAGTAGTCATCATATTTTCATCGTAATTGCATGTCGGGTATCAACATCATCGAACTAGTAAAGGTACTCATTAGTGGAATATATAAGAATTATCAAGTAGTATGTGTAAAATCAAGTGTGGGTGAACCAGTAAAGCTGAAGGGAAACAAGGGTGGCTTCGTAGGGCTATGTTGGAAAGTGTCGGCAGAGACACCTTCATCTCTTTCAAGGCATTCCTTATGCGGCATCTCCAATTGGGAAGTTAAGGTTCACGGTAGGATTCCTTCGATATAGCTATCACTTTTATTTTTAAACGAATTCGAATAACAAAGATTGTTTGCATGCTCCATTTGAAATAACGCACAATCCCAGTGCGGCGAGTATTTACACAAGTGTAAAGTAGTACAGTAAAGTCTGTTTTAGTAGTCGTAGGATTCGATTTTTACGATCGAATTTAGTGATGCAGAACGATCAAAAACAAAAATTCATCAAATGGGATCGAGATCACTTTGCTCGTTTGAGGATTTTTTCATTGCCCACACCGCATGATACATACAACGCTAATTTATCTATCAATTTTTAAGATATTCGCATGCCAGACCGAAGTTATACTTCATCAATCGTAGAATAAATCGATTCCGGTTTCAGTTGCAAAATTCTTCGGATTCGGAATTCGGTTAGTGGAGACTACCATTAAGCAGATAACCAGCCTAGTAACTCTACATTTATACTTTTCTTTAGAAGCCTCGCGCAGTGATTCCATGGATTGGTATACCGAAGGCAACAAAAGAGGGACTGAAATGTGCAGCTCAATTCATCAGGACAACCCAGAAGATCATCGGTGAAGATGATTATCTATATTTGACCGTAGCCACCACATCCATGAAACGATCACGACCAGTAATGGCTGGTAACGAAGGTCCGCACGTCCACAGTACAGATTATCTGATGAGGTCGAATGTATTCGTTTTCGTGTCGATAAATTATCGGCCTGGCATTCTTGGTAACCTGCAACTGCATTCATCAATCGCAGCAGCGAAAACAGTGAAGGATCAATGAATGAATTGCAGAGTTTTTGCAATCTTATCACGAAGAGGTGACTGGGAATATGGGTCTAAGGGATCAAGTATAAGCTACCTACCTCGCAATGATGCTCCATTGTAGACTCAGCATCGGACACCAAATGCCTGCCCAGCCTTTGTATTTGAACGCTCCTAAAACGCCCAATAAATATCTTGTTTAAACAAATACATTATAATACATACAAATACAGAACAGGCTCTACAGGTTTCTGACCTTACACGGACTGACCTACCCCCTGCCTAGGAAGATCGATCGATAAATTGATAAATAAGTTAACGCCGTGGAGATCGAGGATAGGCAACCCTGATCAGATGAATATAACTAACAATCAGAGTACCTCCGAAAAGACAAGATCATATAGGTAGGTAGGAATAACAAGTTACGTATACGATTTTATGAAATTGTACCAAGGAAGTCAACCCGTGAGGGGATCATCGTCACCGTAAAACTAAAAAGAATTATATGTAAGCATAATGCGAGAAAACGATATAGGATCCTGGATCGAATCGCGGTCGATTCGAGAAAGGCAATTTTTTTCAGATCTCAAATTGCGATGTATCGCGTTGATATAGGGTCTGTGCTGAAGAGTTCGGCTTGTTCAAACCCTCAAATATGTATTTCTTCGTCGTCTTGTAATGATATGACAGTAGTAAATTCAATTCGTATTGATTCAACACTTTTTTCAAGTATCAATGTTGCAAACAATATCCCGCTGGTGAAAAGCCGATAGTTCGTAGGTTACCGGTTACTGAATCTTGTGCTGCAGTAGCAAACTATACCAGGTAAAAAACATCCTCTTTGACTTCTTCTAGGCCGTCAATTGACTGAAAGACGCCTAAAAGTCAAAAAATTCTACTTGACTTGTATCAAGCCGTTTGCGGACTTGAAGTCGACTACTAGTCGCCGAACGTCCGCTTGTATGTCGACATTTGTTGACTTCTAGGCGTATTTCAGCCAATTCACGGCCTAGTATAGGTCAAAAAGAATGTTGTGTTACCTGGGATATGTATCATCTATAACCACTACTCTTTCATCAGTCAACTGCCGGCCACTGTGGCACTGTGGTACCAAGCTGTCGTAGGCCTTCCGGAAGGAATTGGCAACTTAGGCTTCGGCATTCCTCCACCTCGTGGTAAAATGAAACACGTTGCGCAATTTGCCTTTCTCGTCCCAACAGCAGGCCCGTAGTGTTCTATCTCTCTCGCACTTACACGAGTTCTATCTCCTCTCAACAGAAAATAGCACTGCAACATGTGTTGGCGAGGGGCAGAGTGGGAGTCAGCGTTGTAGAATAGAGAAAGGATCAGTTAGGAAAACTTCGAAGATAGAGTAAGCAGTGTGATCCGCCATACAAGTGGGGTCAGACCGAGGTTGACTGATATCCTATCTTTCTTTAGTAATCTAACTGTTGTTGTTGCTATTCTACATAGATTATAGTCTTGTCGTGATTTATTTCGTTGTTTTCGCGAATCTTCTTATTTTAAATGAAATCTGAGAGCGTGAACGTATCAGTGGCTTAATTCTCGTGCGCAGTCGTTGCATTTGGAGTATCCCATATTCGCCGAAGTTACAAAGATACACATAAGTGGTTTATGAAAACTATCTAAATAAGTACACTATAGAAGAATACGACTGCGTCCATGCATCAGGTGCAGGTATGGGTGATCCAGTGGTTACAGTGAAAGAGGGGTCGCTGCGTGGGGCTACGGTAAAAAGCGTAGTTGGAGGATCCTACATATCATTCAAAGGCATTCCATACGCAACACCTCCAGTTAAGGAATTAAGATTCGCGGTAAGTCTGGTTTGACAGTCACTAGCGCCATTGCCGTACTTCGAATTGTCCTTAGTCCTTACATGGATTCACATGACAAGAGATATACATATTGCCGGAATTTATTATTAGCATTGAAAATGCTTCTATTTTGGGGTATTTAGAAAGTGTAGGTGGTGGGTATGGGTGTCCGTTCGGCCGATTCAACATTATGCGCAACAGATGTAACGTTTTATAGTCACGCGAGTCCGATATAGAAGGCATGTAAGGTTTGAAAGTTTTTCGTTTTAATATGAACAAGAGAGCCGGAGGATCCCGCGATCGTTATCTCGCGAGTAGGTAATGCAGGAACCGAGTACGTCCAAAACGTTAACTGAGGCTGAGCGATCACAATTATATCGAGAACACAAACTGGATCTAAATGACGAGAATGAGTTCGAATGTAAAAAACGTAGAATTAAGAAAAGTTCAGCGGAACGCACACGTTTGTGTCGTTAAAAAAAAAATTTAACGGTTGAAGAAAGTAAAGCAGGAGTTTTAGATCTGGAAGAGGAAATTCAACAAGAAAATTCAATACAAATTGCAGCAGAGCTTTCAGAATCGGAAGAGGAAAGCAAAGAAGAAAATATATGTGAAAAAAAATCAAAATGAATGAACAATCATAAAAAACATTTTCAATGCCTAAGATTCTTGCCCCACGGGCAAAACCTGTAGATATTTGTATACGCTACGTACTTATGCAAATGTTCTGTCTGGGTGGACGCATGACTTATATCTCAGACTTATTTCTGCTGCCGGAAATAATGTTGAGAAAAATATACACTTTGGTGGTATTGAAGTTGATAGAAAGTGATGAATAAGTGCAGGTCTACTGTGCACACTTTTTCCTGGATAGTAACTGAAGCCAAGCGAGAGAGGGACTGGGAGAGAGAGACAGGCAACGCGTCACTGCTCAAGTATTGCATATTAGGTACTTGGTCTATAAATGCCGTCTAGCAATAAGTTGTCACTTTTGTCGTTTGGTCTTAAGCACACAGGTTTTTTTTGGCTACGGTTAGAAAATGTTCGAATCCACATCCAGCAGGGTTATGTCACAAAGGCGAAATTATGACAAATGATGTCTGAGAAACCTGCCTATTTTAGGTGAAAACATTAATCAACTCTCTCAAACTCTGAACGTTCCTTCAGGAGCCTCAGCCTGCTATTTCATGGACTGGTATTCGAGACGCCACGAATGAGGGGCCGAAATGTATCCAGTTTGATCAAATGACCCATAAGATTATCGGCGAAGAAGATTGCCTCTACCTGAATGTAGCAACGGCCTCTTTGGGAGGATCACGACCGGTGATGGTCTGGATACATGGGGGAGGTTTTTTGTTTGGCGACGGAGGTTCGGACAACTACGGTCCAGATTACCTCATGACGTCGGATATCGTCTTCGTATCGCCGAATTACAGGCTTGGTGCCCTTGGTGAGTGTTGGCATGCATCTGTACGCACAGTAGTAGCTTTAAAGAAACCTTGGCTTTCTTAGGATTTCTGCAACTCGATCACGAAGAGGCAGCTGGGAATATGGGTCTAAAGGATCAAGTGGCTGCCTTGAAGTGGGTTAAGGAGAATATTGCCCACTTTGGTGGCGATCCAAACAACGTAACGATCTTTGGAGAAAGTGCTGGTGGTTCTTCTGCGCACTATCTTCTTCTGTCTCCGCTTGCCAAAGGTATTACAAAGCCATTGCCATAAGTTTCCACGGTATCTCTACTTTACTGCGACGGTCAGTTTTCGAATGTTACGTGTCTCAAAAATTATACTCTTTTCTCGTGCCAGGTCTTTTTCACAAGGCTATTTTACAAAGTGGGGTGGCGTTGAATCCCTGGGCGTGCACTCCGATGGAAATTGAAACACCGCATCGCTTAGTCGCTGCCCTTGGGAAAGAGACAACCGATCCTCGTGAGATTCTTGAATACCTTCGCGAGGTTCCAGCACACAGGCTTGTCGAGGTTCAAGAAGAAATTAGTAGCGCGCGGGTTAGTCACGACATCTGCAAGTGTATGGATGAAGATTAGCTTTTGAACACATTGTGAAGACATGGATTTTATTCAACGAAATCTGTTACACGTTTGAAATTGTGAAATTGCGCATAACGAACCTGCATGTTACGACACCGTACATAGATTCATTGTCAATGAAAATCACCGTCCATCTTGTTCCTAGGATAAGATGTGTTTCACATTGACCTTTCGGCCATGCATCGACTCCAAGAGCCAACAACCATTGATGCCGAAATCTCTCCACGAACTTGCAGTGGAAGGCATTGATGTGCCGATTATGATTGGATATAACAGCGACGAGGGCCTCTTATTTTTAATGGGTGAGTTTATGCTATAGATAGTGTTCGATGAATATCTTTCTGATGTCATATATTTCACAGAATTGTCAGACGAGTTACTCTCCGACATTCGGGAAAACTTTGATATCACTGTGACTAACGGGTTGGTTGACAAATCATCTCCAAAGATACACGAGGTTGGGGAGGAAGTGAGAAAGTTCTACTTTGGAGATAAGCCGATAAACATGGAGGCTTTGGAAGAGTTTGTTAGATGCTACGGTGATCTACACTTCGCTATGGGAGTCCAAAACGTGATTGACTACCAGACTAAGAAGACTTCTCCGACTTACTTTTACAAGTTCACACACCGCAGTCCGAAATCTATGTCCAAGATTATATTCAAGTCGCCAATCGAGGGTGGGTATACATTTTACACTCTGGCGAGTAACTGAAATATTTCCTAATCTACATTACCCCACTCTTGAAAAGTATATCTGAATCATGCTTGAGGTCTGTACATGTGTTCTTGAGAATCCTATGCTCTACTGTATTTGAATGATCTGCAACGCAGGAACCGGACACGCTGATGATCTTCCATATCTATTTCATTCGGAGTTGTTCAGCGAAAGTCTGAAAATAGAACCGAACTCAATTGATAAAACCGTGTCGGATAGATTCGTCAGGATGTGGACGAACTTCGCTAAAACTGGGTCAGTGCACATCATTGTCGCTGTATTTAGATCAGTCTTGCAGTGAGATTCATATGAAGGATGAGAAATGTACTTCATATGCATACCTGTGAGTGCTATTAGATTGAATTAGAGATTTCCATTCTCATTCAATATATTCTCGATAGAAATCCGACCCCAGAAATCGATGATTTGATCACTGTAGAGTGGAAACCGATAACGGGAACCACGAAGAATTGCCTGATCATCGACGCTGAGCTTTCCACGAGTGAAAATCCGGACGAAGACTTATTTCAGCTCTCTAAACGTGTATCTTCGATTATCGGCGAGTGTGAGTAGAATATAATAAAATATTAGATGAATTTATTGTGTCCAAAGATTGAATGGACAACGACTCGAATGTACAGATGTAGCAAAGAGTAATAAAACAATGTTACAGTATCATTCAATCACTTGTTGAAATTATTCGCCCAAATAATGGGTTGGCTTCATTGTATCTAATGATGGGATAAGAGATACAGAAACAACAACAAAACTTGATCCTCTGAAACGGTACCTAAATCATATCGATGTTTCACGTCGAACCAAGAATAACATCAGCATTGTTTCAACGTCAATAAACAACTGCCGTAGTCGTAGCTATTTTTATACCTATATCTAATGATGGAGTATCTCAAATGATGGATTTGTGTTTTCATTACAATGGTATATTACGGAGTATCATATAGATAATAATATAGTCCGCGTAAAAATCTGGACCTGCACAGAACCTACAAAAAACCAGCAGCAGCTGAGAACGATGGGACATCGCCCGCTGGTGGTGGTAGACTGAGTCCAATATCCGAAGGCGAATTGAAAAAGTAGGGCCGTCAAATCACTTGGTTCGAACCAACTGCACTGGAGAATTATTGAATATCCGAAGAGTGGGAGACAGCTGTGTAAGATAAGGAGAGGGAGATTGGCAGCTTCAAAGAACGAATGACCAGTGTCATCCGCGATAGTACAAGATACAAGTGTAAACAGACTGAGGTTGAGCGATATCAGATATTTGCTAAGTGTTACTTTTCGCGATAGGTGAAGTCTACATCGTAATTTTTACACACGAGTCGTCTATGCGAATAAAGTTACAATGAATACAGAAGAGAAATAAGATTGCAATCCATGAGTCAAAAACACAATTAATCAACTTTCAAAGTTCAGTCCGATTGCAGTGAAAAATCAGGCATGGGTCGGCCAGTGGTTACAGTAAAGCAAGGATCGCTTCGTGGGACTACGGTGAGAAGCGTTGTTGGAGGGTCCTACATATCTTTCAAAGGTATTCCATATGCAGCACCACCAGTAAAGGAATTGAGATTCGCAGTAAGTCTGGTTAGACAGCCATCAGTGTATATCGATTTCAGGTATTCGCACTTTAAGAAGTCACTCTGTATATTATTTGTTCAGCTGATATCCCATGAAGATGACCCATTATGATACACATGAAAGATCAACAGAGACAAATGAAACTTCATTCAAGTGATAATAAAACTTACCAGAATATTTATCTTGAACGCAATATTTGTTTTTTTCGACGAATACCACGTTCCGTTGGTAAATTTTCTTTGGTTCGACTGCTTTGATCTTATTTTTGTCACCACGATATGCATCTACTTCGGTAATAAAGGAATCAAACACGTTGAAATAAATGAACAAGTTGCAAGAGGTTCACATACGAACATTGTTCGTTCGTTTTGTTGTGAAGCATTATTTTTTTGTTATCTAACGAATGTACGCACGAATCTCTTTCTATCTCGATCTGACTCGAAATTCGGTCATGCCGATTTCGACAGCTGAAGAATCCTGAAAGCATGTTTACTTGTCGTTTACGAATTTCTGTCAAGGCCGATTTGTTGGAAACACAATTGATTTGAACCTTTACATTCATACCGATTGAGAGGATAGAATATCTGCCTTAGATCGCGCGATACCCGCATTCGGATCAGTCCCAATTGTAATCATACTCCCCAAGATTACCATGCTATTTTAGAAACCCGAACCTGCGATTTCATGGACTGGTATACGAGAGGCCGTAGAAGAAGGGCCAAAATGTGCCCAATACCATCCAAGGAGGCAAAAAATTATTGGCGAAGATGACTGCCTGTACCTGAACGTAGCTACAACATCATTGACGGGATCGCGACCAGTGATGGTCTGGATTCATGGAGGAGCTTTCATATACGGCGATGGAGGTTCAGAAATATACAGTCCAGATTATCTTATGAAGTCCGACATCGTCTTCGTGTCAATGAATTACAGGCTTGGTGTCCTCGGTAAGTGCTGACGTACGTTTGTTCAAACAGCGATAGCTCGAAAGAAACTTCAAATTTTGTAGGGTTTCTGCAACTCGATCACGAAGAGGCAGCCGGGAATATGGGTCTGAGAGATCAAGTGGCTGCTTTGGACTGGGTTCAAGAAAATATTGCCCACTTCGGTGGCGATCCAAACAATGTAACGATCTTTGGAGAAAGTGCTGGTAGCGCCTCTGTGCACTATCTTCTTCTGTCTCCGCTTGCCAAAGGTATTACAAAACCATTGCCATAAGTTTCCACGGTATGTCTGCTTCACTGCGACGGTCAGTTTTCGAATTTTACGTGTCTCACAAATTTTACTCTTCTCTCGTGCCAGGTCTTTTTCACAAGGCTATTTTACAAAGTGGGGTGGCGGTGAATCCCTGGGCGTGCACTCCAATGTCAGTTGACACTCCTCATCGCTTTGTCGCTGCCCTTGGAAAAGAGACAACCGATCCTCGTGAGATTCTTGAATACCTTCGTGAGGTTCCAGCACACAGGCTCATCGAGGTTCAAGGGAAAATTAGGAGCGCGGAGGTTAGTACACTGTAGGGTATATATGCACCACTGATGGAGCGCGCACCAGTGAATGAATAGATGACAATTCCCACTGGTTTTTGAGGACTACAATTGAGAATTCCGAACTATTCAGGATACACTGCTCGTTGAAATATCACTATATATCTGTTGGTTCTAATCCCAGAACGAAACCTTTCTTTTCACACATGAACGAAAAGGCCAATTTTACCAACTGTTTTTTGGGGATCAAAAAGTAGGTGGAAAATTTTATCTACTATCCACTATTTTGTGAACGAATTTGTACGACGATATCATGAGCGTAATGCTTACTCATCCATCCCAGACGCCGTTCGTACATTTTTCGTCAATGAATACCAGAATCCGTTTCTTTCCTAGGACATTATGTACTTCGCCTTTCCCTTTCGGCCATGCATCGATGTCAAGAGCCAACAGCCATTCATGCCGAGATCCCCAAGAGAACGTGCCGTAAAAGGTATTGATGTACCGATTTTAATTGGATATAACAGCCACGAGGGAGCCTTATTTTCCGCGGGTAAGTTCATGCTATGATACATAAGTGCAGGTACTTTTCGCAACAGAAAGCGAAACCGTGTACGATAAATTTGTAACTTTTTCCGGCGCAGGACTGTCCGACGAGTTACTCTCCATCATCCGTGATAACTTTGATTTTACCGTAACCCATGAGTTGTTTGACAAAACATCCCCAAAGATACACGACGTTGGGGAGGAAATGAGAAAGTTCTACTTTGGAGATAAGCCGATAACCATAGAGGCTTTGGAAGAATTTGTCAGATGCTACGGTGATTTCCACTTCGCTATGGGTATCCAGAAAGTACTTGATTACCAATCGAAGAACTGTTCTCAGACTTATTTCTATAAGTATATTCACCGGAGTCTGAAATCAATGAGCAAGATCGTACACAAATCGAAAATCGAGGGTACGCATATGTTCACATTTTACACTCCATGCATTTGACTGCCCACGAGATACTATGTATACTTTTATTTGAATGATCTGATTGACCGTAGGAACTGGACACGCTGATGATCTTCCGTATCTATTTTACCAGGAGTGTTTCGGTGACCATTTGAAAATCGATCCGGACTCGATTGACCAAATCGTGTCAGATAGATTTGTCAGGATGTGGACGAATTTTGCTAAGACTGGGTCAGTTAGATTTATATGAATGTTCAGAAACGTACTTTATACGAATACCTAAGGGTGGTATTAAAGATTTTCATTCGGGTTGAATATTTTCTCGACAGAAATCCGACTCCGGAGGTTGACGATCTGATCACTGTAGAGTGGAAACCAATAACGCAAACCACAAAGAACTGCCTGATCATCGACGACGAGCTATCCCTGAGTGAAAACCCGGATGAAGTCGTATTCCAGTTCTCTGAACGTATATCTGCAATTATAGGCGGCTGTGAGTGAAACAGAAATGAAGCGAGACAATCAGAGGAATTTTGCAATAAATCTACCAACGAAAGTTCGTCTTTCTCGTCCTTAAAAAATGTCTTCCGATAAAATATTTGATATCGGATACAACAACGACCAAGCACAGCATATAAAAATACTTATGAAGTGAATACATACATGGCATTGTGTTTTTTCGCGTGACGGTGCCCCCGGCAAAGGCTGCGTATTTATTTATACCGGATTCACATCCGCGAAATCGAGGATGTTACAATCTGATGGCTACATTGTTTCCAGCCGTACTTTAGCTAGCCTCATCATTTACTGACTGTACATCTGTTACTTGTGAGGTTTGATCTGTGCTTCTGAAGTTCTTGTATTTACTTCCGACTGACTATTCATTTATTACTATCGCTGTTTCTTGCGTAGATGTTTCTAATTTTATTGACGTTCACTAATGATTGATGATTGACTGTCACTTAACTAATTGCTCTGTTTATATCTCGTCTACTATTTTCCACCCTCTCTCACTCTCCTTCGTCATCATCCACTCTGTATCATGCGAGTGTCCGAGCGTATCGCCCTTCATTTATTGTCCTCCTTCCACTGCCCACCTCCGAAACATAAAAAATTCCATGTTCCACTCCATGTGCAGAATAGCTATGCTGCATTTTTCTGCGTTTCATTACAGATTCGGCTGTGTGAAAGTTGCGAGAGTTCCGATGTATTTGATTATTGGTGACTTATTTCTTGTACATTCGTATCGCTTTCCGCGTATTCAACAAGCAGAAATTAGGCCACAATAACCACACTTGTAACATGAGATTACGTTCGTGCCTCGCGAACATGATCGGCAGATATGACGATAAGACGGTTGAAAACTTGGTAGTGGGGCATGATAGCAATCTTTATAGCTTCTATCTTTCAGAAAATTCACTTTGTTCATAGAAAAGATCAGGTATGGGTGGGCCGGTGGTAATAGTGAAACAGGGGTGGCTTCGTGGGGCTACGATAAAAAGCGTAGTCGGAGGGTCCTACATATCTTTCAAAGGTATTCCATACGCAGCACCTCCAACTGGCAAGTTGAGATTCACCGTGAGTGTAGTTCCATTGCCATTATAGAAAAATAAATGACGTAACGATATCATGAATTCGCATAACGAAAGATGTACCAAGAGGTATTTGGCTGGTGCATTAAGGAGCCTGCCTGAGTGGAAATTTGAATCGCTCAATTCAATATTCTTTTTATCTCGAAGGTCCTACATAAGTGGGACAAATGGGAAAATCGACCCACTTTCAGGGCCGACATAGGCTCTATAGGCCACGTTTAGCCCCACAAGTAGCAGATATTCCTATTATTTCCACGTGTAGGCCCTACGTAAGACTTAAACTCAGGCGGTTGCAAGAAAGCATTATAGGTGTATATGCTACTGCGGTGAGTATCCATGCAAGTTTAACTGTCTTATTAGCCGAATGACTTGTAGGTTTTTTTTTTTGGCAACAGATGACTTTTGTTTTTATGAGTAATTGATTTCAATATTCGATCTGATACTATATTCTCATTATCGGTCACCTATCAAGAATGTATATGTCACTATGTGAAGGTTGGGGTTTCAAGGAGTGACTACGGAGATTTTATGATTAGATAAAGCCAAACCCAGTTCTGGCTCAGAACCAGACGAGAGTAAGATACGTGAAGTTTGTTGACAGAAATAAACTGACTGTGAGTATTTTGAACCAAGATTCTGTGGATTTAGTGCAGTGTTCAGGAATGAAAGAAATTAATCATTCGGAAACATAGCTATATTGAAATTGGGATGCCGTACTAGGTGTTTTTTAAATGAAGGAGTTGAACCGATCTTTCAATCTTGGGAGAATTCATCGCCTGAAAGATTGCAATTGAATGGCAAAGTTATTTCAGTAGAATCATCTTTCTGACTCTTCTAGATCGATTAATTTTGTTGTAATGAATATGATATGCGTGAAAATTGAGTGCTGAATAAAAATAAAATGATGAATCATACATACTTCGATCTTCAGCCATGATAGGGAATGACATGAACGCGGATCGAATGTCCGGACACCCGACATGAGATCCCCCTAATCGAAATATTGACGTATAGTCGTGTTATCCAATTGAATACAGCACACATGTATTATGATCGAATTTCCTGACGTTGACACGGTTCTTGACAGGATCCTAAGCCTGCGATTCCATGGACTGGTATACGGGAGGCGACAGAAGAGGGACCGAAATGCGCTCAATTCGATATATTCTTCCTGGAGAAGAGTATCGGTGAAGAGGATTGCCTGTACTTGAACGTGGCCACTACGTCATTGACCGGATCGCGACCGGTGATGGTCTGGATTCATGGAGGAGCCTTTGTGTCCGGGGGCGGAGGTTCTGACATGTACAGTCCAGATTATCTGATGAAGTCAGACATTGTCTTCGTGTCAATCAATTACAGAGTTGGTGTCCTTGGTGGGTGCTGTCGGATTATTCAGGTTCGAACAGTGGTGATATTAGAGGAACATTGAATTTCAGGGTTTCTGCAACTGGATCACGAAGAGGCAACAGGAAATATGGGTCTGAAGGATCAGGTTGCCGCATTGAAGTGGGTGAAGGAAAACATTGCACAGTTTGGCGGAGACCCGAACAATGTTACCATCTTTGGAGAAAGTGCTGGTTCTGCCTCTGTGCACTACCTTCTTCTGTCGCCACTTGCAAAAGGTATCGTGAATTAGCACCAATATTGTAAATTTGATGATCCGTAATCGGTGATAGGTGATTACCAATAATCGCGTCCGTGGTTCGTTCAGGTTTGTTTCACAAGGCCATTCTACAAAGCGGGGTGGCGCTGAACCCCTGGGCGTGCACTCCAATGCCAGTTGACACTCCTCATCGGTTAGTTGCTGCTCTTGGGAAAGAAACCACCGATCCTTGTGAGATTCTCGAGTATCTTCGCGAAGTTCCTGCTTACAGGCTGACGGACGTTCAAGTAGAAATAAAAAGCGTGGAGGTAAATACACTTTAGTACTGTAGAGACTGAGCAAGGTTTCATTTCAAGAGAAGACATCAATCAAGTCTTCTGAAAGATCTATTGGCTTTGAGAATCACAATCCTTTCTGTTCTTCAGGATAAGCTTGGTTTTCTATTCCCGTTTCGGCCCTGCGTCGATGCTCAGAGCCAAAACCCATTTATGCCGAGATCTCCTCGAGAACTTTCTGCAGACGGAATTGATGTACCCATACTGATCGGATATAACAGCCACGAGGGAATGGTGTTCTTGTTGGGTAAGTTCATGCTGCCAAAGAAGTGCAAGGACATTATCAAAATGGAGTTTGATGTGTCACAGGATTGTCTGACGAATTACTCTCACTCGTTCGAGAAAACTTTGATCTGACTGTGACCCAGGAATTGATTGATAAAACATCGCCAAAGGTCCCCAGGGTTGGGGATGAAATAAGAAAGTTCTACTTTGGAGACAAGCCTATAACAATGGAGGCTTTGGAGGAGTATGTGAAATGTTATGGTGATATACACTTCACTATCGGCATCCAAGAAGTGGTTGAATATCAGTCGAAGAGGAGATCTCCTCCAACCTACGTTTACAAGTTTACTCACACCAGTCCGAAATCGATCAACAAGATTGCATTCAAATCGCCACTCGAGGGTATGTATAATGGCGGATTCAATTTCAGTGACGAGTTTACGAATACTATATTGACAGGTCGACTTGTTGCGACAAAACATACATACGCAGGGCAAGCTCTTGTTCTCCAGGGCAACATGTACTACCTAGGGACATAGATTTAGTTTCGACGTTGGAGTAGAATCATTCAACAACCTGATAGCATCGGAGGAGCATCACCTCCTGTAGTTGTTCAGAAATAAGTCATGCTGCAGTCTGCCGTGGAACCTTATAAGTTCTAGAATTGAATGGCTGAGTGAATATTCTGTCAATCAGCCGTTTTCTGACTCAAACTGCACATATTATGTATAGTTCTCTGACTCATACTCTTATAGCAATTTGGAGTATATTTCATCACACAAAATATCCATGCCTGTCACTATCCAGAAAGCTTACTCACAAGTTGTAAAATGTCGTTGAAGCATTCATGTGCCATACCTAGGCACATTTATTTTAATTGTACCTTGGGACAACGTAATTCTGTCTTGAATGTAATTCTTGCCAATATGTCACAGTTCTTCCGATTTCAGTAATACTAAGCAGGAAATACTAAAAAATCGCCAAATTTCAAAGTATCTGCATCGGATTGACCGCTCAACTGGAGTTATAGCCATATAGCATCAGACAGGTTGCGAAAGTTCAGCATTTTGAAGTCTACATTATTGAGGCTGCTAAGTCTGAGAGTAATTTTATCCTGTCATCGAATGTACCCATTGATTATCCATCAAAAGGTTTTTTACATATACTTTTTATAGTACATGACCATGTCTCGAGGTATGTACACGCCGAGTTTGTACTACCTTGGGACGGATGAAATATTTCAGAAACTCTTTTTTTTTGGGGACTTTGCTTCAACGTGTGCTTCCTAAAACTTCACCGAAGATTTTTACGCGAATTGAATAATATTTCAGCGATGAATGAAAAGGATACAGTTATTCGGAAAAAAGTTTCCCTCGGTACAAGAGCTTCCTCTTATACAGTATATTTTTGTTTGTAGATAACCGATCTGAGAAGTTCGAACGCAGTTTTGAAGAACACAAATTAGTCGACAGGAGGGAATAGCCCGTTAAAAATATAGAAATACATTTGGAAGCTGAAATTATTTTCGGCCTAGGTAATTCAATATAGTGGGATCATAGATATCATCGTCTAGGCTGAATTTCTACCTCCTACATGCGTTTTCTATAGGCATATATCACAGGAATCATACTTTTATTTGAATGATCTCAATCGCAGGAACCGGACACGCTGATGATCTGCCATATCTCTTTTACTCTGCGTTGTACGGTGACATTATGAAATTCGATCCGGACTCTATTGACCAAACCGTGTCGGATAGGTTCGTCAGAATGTGGACTGACTTTGCTAAGACCGGGTGAGTGCACAATTTCCGTGAATGTGTCTCGACATATTGAAGTGACAATCAGACGACTGTTCGAAAGAAGTGATTTATCGAAGAAGCATGGCAGATACAGATTATAATCCTAATTGAATGTATTCTGCATAGAAATCCAACCCCGAAGATCGACCATTTGATCACTGTAAAGTGGGAACCAGTAACGCGAACTACAAAGAATTTCCTGATCATCGATTCTGAGCTTTCCACGAGTGTGAATCCAGAGGAAGACGTATTCCAGCTGTGTAAACGTGTATCTGAAATAATCGCTGGCAATCCGTAATACTGTAGTATTAGTATCAATAAGCGTGTATAGAAGAATAATTGATCGGAATTCGAACTGAGTAAATCTACCGAAAGAACATGTTTACACCCGTAACTATTTAATCGTTTTCACATTGTCGTTGAACCAGCAGCATCCCAGCAGCGTCACCGCCGTCCAATCGGCATCGCGGAAAGGATGCAACGGAAACATGATAAGCAGTGATAAACGGCGATGAATAATCCTAACCAACCAATATTTCGAGGCTCTTCATATCAATTACGATCAATTTTTACGACAGGAAAGTTCGTTTGACCGTAAAATTATACAATAAAGAGGATTGAATCAAGTCTTTTAAATAATTTCTACACCTTCGATGTTCTTTTTCAGGTGCAGAGTTTAGTAATTCTCTTCGCGTACTCGTAGTTTTAATTACTTACCGTGGATTATGAATGATTGTATGAAGTTGTATGGATGTGTGTGTGAGGGAAATTCGGAATCCGCAAGAGACAGCCGTTGACGAGAGCGTTGACGTGCAATGGACAATAATGACCGCTCGTAGAGCCGAGTGAGGATGTGTGGTTTTCAAAATCCCACGAGAAACGACCAACTATACGCAATGGAAGTCACAATCGCTCGTGACTGGGACCAAGCTTTACATCGACCCAATTACCAGCACGCCTTGTGAGCGCCTCTTGTTCACTGGTAATTTGGTCCGTGCTGAAGATCAAGTCGTAATACGACAACTAATCTATTCATCACAGATTCAAATGACCAAATTAAAATCAAATTATTCACGCGTACATACGTACACGAACTATATCATTGTCCTGCTTGCAATAAGCTTATGTCATACTTCAGAGTCGTGCATCGTCATGTTTTATGGTCTTTAGATGCGTCAGTACCGTTTGTGTGCCACGTGCCGCGATTCACCAGAATTGATTGCGGGAAATTTGTGCTTGATATTTGTGACATATTAAATTCTTATCGGAACATATAAAATCGGATCACCTGGCTCAAACGTTCTATTTATGAGTGCACAAAGATGATGAATCACTCGGACACGATACATTCTCAAGATAATTGTACTACAAATCATTTCTAACAAGCTTGACAATGATTCGAATCCAAATGCTTCACCTTGTCGTTACCCTGAGATAATGTATCCCAAAAAGACAAGTTACTCTCTAAATTTTTTGGAGTGAAAACTCACTCCATTGGAGTGAAAATTCACTCCTGAGATACTGAAAACAGCGCAAATCCAATAGAGTGAATATTCACTCCAATAGAGTGATTATTCACTCTGATCGAGTGAAATGTCACTCTTCTTTGGAGTGGTCTGTTCATTGAAATCGCTTGGAGTGAAAAATTTCACTCTAATGGAGTGGAAAAGTCACTCCATTCATTGGAGTTGTGCTGTTTTCACTCCAAAAGATTTAGAGAGTATATGATTAGGAATGATGGGCTTCAGTAAACCATTTTATTTTTATTTGGCAAACACCAAACGGGACCAATGGGTTTGTTGATCTTGTGCCGTTGCGTAATAAACGTTTGGCTCACGAGCTTGGAGCGATTCAAGGTCCGCCCAATAGCCTCGGGTTACCACTTACATTTATTTCCGCGTCACATCTCACTTGGTCGGTAAGAATGTGAATACCTAGCCTATACGCGATTAAGTCGAATGATTTTTATCGATACCCTCGATTATGACATCACATATACCGGTGAGGCTGAGGGCGCCGGCACGACTCATTACGACGTCCGGTGTTAGACCTTTAGTTAGCGTTTTGTTTCGGAGCATTTTTTTTATATATAGAATTCCCTACGCGGCACCTCCGGTCGCTGATCTGAGATTCAGAGTAAGTTCGGATGGCCTTAAAATTTAGTCGATGATAAGAATAAGATGACTATCCAGATAACAGAACGAAGCAGGAAAGGGTTCCCTGTTTTCCGCTCGTGACTTATTAAGTATGGGACAGTTCCTGCTTGGCTCTGAATTTGCTAGGTCGTTGTGCCCCCGTCTTTAGGCTTCAGTCTTATTAGACAGCTTTTAATTTTTAGTATCCTGTCGCCTTCGCTGGTATGTAGGCTTGTAGTGCCTATTGTTTTGTGTACTACCAGCTCATCCAACATTGCCATATAGATATAATAAACCAATCTATCTATCCATCTCTCTCATTGACTTTATTTCGAATTTTATCAAACTTTAATGTATATCACATGTGACATTTGTTTCGTGATGTCTAGACTTATCTCTTTGAATTTAAGACATTGAGTGTTTTATTGCTGCGGGGAGTCCTTGAGCTGCCTTGCTCAGCTCGATCGCTCTGTTAGGTACATACGTTTTTTTTGATAACTGCGAGCAGTCTCTGATTCTCAGCTGCATCTTTTTTGTTTAGGTCTTACGTACTCGTTGCTATATTGCGCACAGTTTCGCAATATCAGACTTTAGCTCTAAAATTCAGTATCCATCATCTCTCTATTATCTATGTAACACTATTACATTGTTTTTATTGTTTTTTGGTCATTTTTGTCTTCTATATTCTTTCTCTTTTGCAGCGTCTGTCATTGTACATTTTATATCTGTTATTCTAGCTTTTGCTCTCATCCGTTATTCATTTCCTGTTATTTATATTATAGTTTACTTATTACTTTCACAATTAATTACTATCTCCTCACTGAACGAACGGCTTGACCACAAGGTTGTGAGCAGAACAAAATATCCAGATAATAGATATGCGTGCTGACGGTAGAGCGGAAATTCCAAATGAAGAGAAGATATATGAAACACCTATCTATCCATCCATCTATCCATCTCCCTGACTCAAGTCATGAGGTTCAGAATTTTTTTAAGTATCCTTTCAGAGAAGTGTCCCACTCTTTCAGAGCAGAACGAAGGCGTAGAGAGAGAGAGAGGATGGCTATGGCGCTTTTTACTGAGTTACAGTCTTTCGCTGCCTGAACCTATCGCAAGATTTCCGATGTATTCGAGAATTAGTGACTTAATCTTTGTACACTGTGATTGCTTTCCGGGTATTTAACTAGCCGAAATTAAGCCCCAATAAACACACTAAGATTACGTTCATACGTCACGAACACAATCAGTAGATCTCACGATAAGAAGGTTAAAAACTAGGTGGTGGGGCATGAAAAAATGTCTCTAGAGCTTCATATTTCTGGAAATTCACTCCGATTAACGAACAAATCAGGTATGGGTGGGCCAGTGGTTATCGTGAAACAAGGGTGGCTCCGTGGAGCAACGGTAAAAACCGTTGTTGAAGGGTCTTACATATCATTCAAAGGCATTCCATACGCAGCACCTCCAATTGGGAGGTTGAGGTTCACGGTAGGTGAAATTCGACAGTCATTACAGAGCAATAAATTGAATAACAATATCAGGAATTCGCGTAACAAAAGATATAAAAAAAAAGGTATTTATTGGCTAGTTAAATAATGGAGCCCATTTGCAAGAAATTGCATCACGGGAGATACTCAACTTTCGATACATATTTATTTTACGGGAAACATGCGTGTTTTATATACCGTCCATTTTTTTTATCACGAAATCCACGATTTTTATTCCGGAATCACGTTCGAATATGTTCTGTGTTTTCAACCACATTTTTGGTTTGTTAACACTAGTAATGATGCATTTACATTCATTCAAAGACGTTATCGATGAATTGATAAATTGATAAACAAAAAAGTGTAACTCTCACTGAGGATTCAATCCTGAATCCTCTGATGTGCGGGGACCGATCCCTCGTCTTTCCGATATAATGATATCTGCTGTACGCTGGGACTTTGGGTATTAACAGAAATTCATCATAAATAGTCGATGTACGTGTTAGACATTTCTTCGAGAGGGGAAAACTTGCGTTGATCGAGCGGACTTAAAATTAAAAATCTACGGTTTAAAACATGTGGAATATACCGTATTTTCCAGGTTCCACGGGAAAAATCTGACAGATTGAAATTGAATATTGTAGTTATTTGAGTGGAATCATTTTTCTGCTGAAATGGAAATAATGTCTGATAATTGAATGAAAAATAGAAATAAAATTATGATTCATATACACGTCGATCTTCAGCCACGACAGGGGGTGACATTATACCTGTCCGGACACTCAATTTGAGATCATCCCAGTCGAAATATTAAAATAAAAGGCTTATCCAATTTTATACAGTTATCAACAAGAGATTTACACATCACGGATGACATGTGCTCGAAGTTGCTGATTTTGACACGTTTCTTCAGGATCCTCAGCCTGCGATTCCATGGACTGGTATACGAGAGGCCACAGAAGAGGGACCGAAATGCGCTCAAATCGAGATAATCTTCGCGGGGAATTTTATCGGCAAAGAGGATTGCCTGTACCTGAACGTGGCCACTACATCATTGACCGGATCGCGACCGGTGATGGTCTGGATACATGGAGGAGGCTTTATGATGGGGGATGGAGGTTCTGACATGTACAGTCCAGATTATCTGATGAAGTCAGATGTCGTCTTCGTGTCAATCAATTACAGACTTGGTGTCTTAGGTGGGTGCTCCCTGCGTTGATTCTGGTTCAAACAGTAGTATTATTATCAAAACAATGAATTTCAGGGTTTCTGCAATTGGATCACAAAGAGGCAACCGGGAATATGGGTCTGAAGGATCAGGTTGCCGCATTGAAGTGGGTGAAGGAAAACATTGCGCAGTTTGGTGGCGACCCGAACAATGTTACCATCTTTGGAGAAAGTGCTGGTTCTGCCTGTGTGCACTACCTCCTTCTGTCGCCGCTTGCGAAAGGTATCATGAATTAGCACCAATATTGTAAATTTGATGATCCGTAATTGGTAATAGGTCATTACCAATAATCGCGTCCGTGGTTCGTTCAGGTCTGTTTCATAAGGCCATTATACAAAGCGGAGTGGCGGTGAACCCCTGGGCGTGCACTCCAATGCCAGTTGACACTCCTCATCGCTTAGTCACCGCTCTTGGAAAAGAAACCACTGATCCCAATGAGATTCTTGATTATCTTCGCGAGGTTCCTGTTCACAGGCTCCTGGAGGTTCAAGACGAATTGAAAAGCGTTGAGGTAAATTAATACACTTGAGTGCTGTAGAAACGGCGCAAGGTTTAGTAATATCACTGTATGAACAAGTGGATGGATGGATGAAGATTCGATTCCAAGACATCATGCTGCTTGAATTGAATCTTCCGAAACCTGTGTGCACTATGTTTCAAATCCAGTTCCAACGGAGTAGATTCAGTTCAACTTACCAGATAATGAACATCTATAATTTAAGCGCTCAGGTCTATTGTCCTTGAGAATCACAGTCATTTCTGTTCCTCAGGACACGGTCAAATTTCTACCCCTGTTTCGGCCCTGCGTCGATGCTAAGAGTCATAACCCATTCATGCCGATATCTCCTCGAAAACTTGCTGCGGATGGTATCGATGTACCCACACTGATGGGATATAACAGCCACGAGGGAGTGGTCTTCGCGGCGAGTAAGTTTATGGTGCGATAGAAGTGCAAGGACATCATGAAAATGGAGTTTGATGTTTCACAGGATTGTCTGACGAATTTCTCTCGCTTCTTCGAGAAAACTTTGATATTTCTGTGACCGATGACTTGATCGATCAAACGTCGCCAAAGTTACCCATGGTTGGAGATGAAATGAGGAAGTTTTACTTTGGAGACAAGCCTATAACAATGGAGGCTTTGGAGGAGTGTATAAGATGCTATGGTGATGTACAATTCGTTATTGGTATGCAAAAAGTGCTTGAGTACCAGTCGAAGAAAAGATCTCCGCCGACCTACTTTTACAAGTTTATTCACATCAGTCCGAAATCGTTCAGCAAGGTTGCGTACAAATCGCCAATCGAAGGTACGTTGATTGAATTTCAGTGACGAGTTCACAAACGACCTATTCCCAGACCGAAACAAAGCCAATAGTCAAACAAAGTGCACTTCAAAAGTCTAATATTGCAAAAGTGAAACTGAATAATGGTCAATGTCCCGAGCTGATGATATAACATCTTCCAGTTCCTAAACATAGTGCGAATATCGTCTGGGCTAACTTTCCACCCCCTACATGCATATTCCAGGCATATATCTCATGAAACATTTTTTTATTCGAATCATCTTCAACGCAGGAACCGGACACACTGACAGTATCCCATATCTTTTCTACCTCGCGTCGTACGGTGATTTTATGAAAATCGATCCTGAATCGATTGACCAAGTCATATCGGATAGGTTCGTCAGGATGTGGACGGACTTTGCTAAGACCGGGTGAGTGCACAATTGTATTCATGAGTATGTCTGGGTACCTGGACATTAAAGTGAGCATGACATTGAAAAGCATGGCAAATACAGATTATAATCCTAATTGAATGTATTCTGTATAGAAATCCAACCCCAAAAATCGACGATTTGATCACTGTGAAGTGGAAACCAGTAACAAGGAGCACAAAGAATTTCCTGATTATCAATTCTGAGCTTTCCACGAGCGTGAATCCGGACGAAGACGTATTCCAGCTCTCGAACCGTGTATCTGCAGTAATCGACGGCAGTCAGTAATACTGCAGTATAGAATGAATATATACGGAAGAATACTTGATCTTCTAACTTTCTAACGATAAGCCCCGATGTTCGCCTGTAGTTTCACCTTCTTGCTGTGATTTATATACGTGTATTGTTTAAGCTGTCAAGATAATATGACTGAGTTGGAGTAATTGTCAGTATGAGTATGTTGTACTTTGGCTGGAAACCTTAGCAGCCCATTTTTGCGATAGAAACGACATCCTGAGCGAATTCCTTCCGGAATGGTTCTGCGGTTCGACAGTATCTTGTTTGGAAGAAATGTTGTGAACACTCGTAAGAACTGACTCGAGAGGACGGTGAATACCTCGAACGATACTGTGGTTACGAGGATCCAGGATTGGTCAGTGTAAGTCAAAGGTTTCATTGTTGAGAACTTCCCATGAAATGTCATGAAAACTGGCCGAATTTCAACCTCTTCACTGGTGCTAAAAAAATTTGCAGATAGCAATTCGTAGGTTCATTTCGGTTCTATTCGGTTACATGCGGGTCATTCAATGGCTCATTCATTTTTACCGCGAAAAGCTAGTATGCATATAAAACCAGAATTTCTGGTAGCGAATCGCAACCAAATACTCGAAGGCAGGTGAAACAAAAACGATGACTAATAATGATGACCCACTCAGCTGACGAGAACAGCTGCATAAAGCGACTGGGAATGGGAGACTGTTGTATCTTGACCATATTGTATTGTACATGCCTTGGAACATATTGTCGATTTCGGCGTGTAGTGATGTTAATAAAGGAAAAGTGACAGCTTTTCATCAATAGTCAGATACAATGAACTACTGACTCAAATTTTGGTGATTAACTTCGTCATTTTTGATTTTATCGTGATTTGAAGAATTGGACATCGACAAGTAACTGTTCTGTGATTTCGTTGTCGATGCTATCTACACGACTGTGCAATTTTAATGGGACGGTACGTGAAGCCCATTACACGTGAAGCCCAGCACTTTACACGTGACGCCCATACCCAATGCACGTGAGTGATACGTTCAACTTGTCAACCGAACTGTATCCCAACGGCTGTCGCGCTGAGCTATATCATAAGATTTCAGTGGTTTTATCAGATGCTACGCTGCTACCTTCCACCTTGGTACTGATACGTAAAAGCTGTGCCGTTTTTTTTTTTT
>JAFFZH010008842.1:7694-41077 GCA_018420115.1 Euura saliciscinereae | reverse complement strand
CCCTAGTTGGGTAATAGACGGGAATCCCTTACAGTGGACGCCCTGTTGATGCCTAGAAGGAGCCTTTTTTAATTTAGGATGTTTTCAAACGGGTGATCCTACTTTTCTAAAAGATTGAGAATTGATACAGTTTTTGATTGTAATTTTTTTGTCCATATTTCATTAATATTCTCCTTATCCTCTTAATATTTCGTTTATTGTATTTTTTGAATCAAGAGAAAACCAAATAATGAGAAGAAACGTTGTATAAGATAATGCGAAAGAAAAATATATACATAGTATAAATTATACGTATATATTATTATGTTAATAAAATAAAAGCATATAATGAGAAAGTATTCAAAACGCCCCGCAGTTCGTTCTGTTGGTTTAAGTACACCCGTCTGTTTATTGTTTGGCTAAATTAATCAAAGAGTTTCAGCTCTTCTCATTGTTTGTCTTCTTTCTTTTCATCCTTCGTGTATTAATCTTCCCAGTTTCGTTGACTCGAGCAAACAATCTCTTCCCTTCACTTTATTTCTTCATCAAAGCCCCTTAAGATGCACACAAGAATATACAAAGTGAATTCCTAACAATGATACAGTCCGAACTTGGCTAGAATAGAAAAATGAACTTTGAGACTTCCTCGATTATAACTAACTTCAGACTGTATAATCGTTAGGAATTTACCCTGTTTATGACTCTTTGGTGTACTTGATACTCTCTCGCCAAGTACAATAACAAAGAATTTTCTAACAAACGTCTCTAGACTCGCGCGATCGAGTCAGAAGACTGAAATCCATCGATCCATCCCTCAATCGAAGCAACATTGTGAGATGCCTCTGGAAACTGGCCACCTACAACCTGTGGGTAAGGGAAACTGGCCAGTTTCGAGATAAATCCACGCTGCTGTCAAACTATATTTGAGAATAGCGAACTATACGATTTTTAGGCTAGACTCTGTGTACGGAGGTGTACTAGGTGAAACTTCAGAAGTTTACGTATACCTATGGTGCTATACCAACCTCGGACGATCCCCGTGGAGATCACCGTTACTCATATGGTACGTGCGTGGATCTTGGGTCTCAGAGAGGCTCTACGATTTTGTCTACATTTCAACACGATTTATTTGTCTGATATGAGAAAATTTTCATTTTGGAAGAACAAAATACGAACTAGAAATAGAGAATGTGACGGACTGAGGGGACGCCACGAAATTCATGTTTGTAGATCTTTCAACTACATGAAATTAACGTTTGAACACGTCTAGATATTTTTTCGATAATTCCATGTTATACTAGAAATTTAATCACATATTCTGAGTAATGGGGGATAAACTTAATTAATTTTCAGCAATAGTCAGAGGCTTTCAAGTGTATTCGAAAATTCAATGAAGTTGTTGGAAACTCGTGAATGTATTTCAATTTCCCGTGGAATACCTGGAAAATTATAATCACTTTTTCTAGGTACACTTTACGTTAATACCTAAATAAACAAATTCCATTGGGATGAATTTATTATCAATGAAACCACTCGGTAAATTCGAAACAAATTTGTTGATTCAAAATGAGAGTTATACTGGCTTTGATTCTTTTGAGGCCACTGGGGTGATGAAAGATCAAATGTTTAAGCAAACTTCTTCGGATCTTTTGGTAGATACTGTTTCGATCATGAATTCATGGTCAATAATTCTTTGCGACTTTTGTGAGGGGTAAGAAATGGTTTTTCACAAATAAAAATTTGCATCTTCAGAATTATGGATTATGTTGAAAACTGATTATATACGGTAGTATATCCTGTTCTAACAAAATCAGAAAAGAATTTTGTTAAAATTTGTGAAAATTTGACGATAATAAATCCCATCGTAAATCTCTCTGTAAAATCTCTTGGTAAAATTGACGGAAATTCCGAACATCAAAGTATGTTATCCCATAGATGGGGGAGCCTCTCCAGCAGCCCCACCGCCTATCCTTTCTCGTTTACGAAGGTAGTCATGTAAACTGGAGATAAATATCTCATGATGAAAATCTGCAGTGGTGAAAAAAAAAATCCATTTTGGTGTATACATATACGGTGTATAAATTGTGTGAAAAGTTTTCCGCGAATTCGCGCACGAGCCGAGTTGTAAATCTCTGAATCACATGAATTGAAATCCACCTTACAAAAAATCTCTGCATACCCTACATATTATAATATTTCTGGTTGAAAGAGAGAATTGAAAAAAAGTTCTCTCAGGGGCATAATAATCTCCGGTCCCTCTACACCATTGTCGCAGAAACCTAAGTTCAAACGACAAGCGTATTCCCCCGTCTCCGTCTGGCCGAACTCAAGGAATACCATTGGATAGATACTTTTTTTTAACACTTCAACGTTCCCCTTACTTTCTTTAGCCACATATGGATTATACTATACGATGTTCAAATTCTTCCCCTTTCTCTCAATCATTTAGATCGAAGGGATGGAAGCTAGAATTTATACGAAGATGGAACATGGAAGAAGAAAAAGAGAAAATGGATAGATAGACACTACATAGGTAGACACTAGATCGACAGACATTACATAGATCGACAGATAGATAGATTTGATAGATCGATGGAAGATTAGAACAAAAAGATAGATGGATGTAATATTAGAGAAAGAAGATCGATAGAAGATAAGATCAAGAATATACATAGATGGAAGATGGATAGATAGATAGATAGATAGAAGATTAGAAGAAGATCGATAGAAGATTGGAACAATAGATGAATGGATGGATAGACACTGCATAGACAAAAACTAGATAGACAGACACTACATAGTTAGACACTATATAGATGGACAGATAGATAGATAGATAGATAGATAGATAGATAGATAGATAGAAGATTAGAATAGGAAGATAGATAGAAGTTCAGAACAAGAAGATAGATAGATATAAGATTAGAAAGAGGAGATACATCAGAAGATCAGACAGTATGGGCAGTGTAGTTCAATAACTGGGACAGTGTCGCTAATCGGGCCGTTCACCTTGTCGTTGTAATTATTCGTGTGGAAGTTCTCGGACCCCAACGCAAACGCCATTTCCATTTCCCCATCTTCGTTCTCCCTCAGGAGCAACTGCTTACCGCTTCCACTTTAGAAAAAAAAAAAGTTTTCTTCACGTCGCGTCGCTTAGGTTGCTGTGCGATGATATTTTTTCTGCGGTAATAAGAAAAAAAACGTAAAAAGACGAAAAATGAAAAAAAAAAAAATATACCGTGCAGGTCAGCACGCCGCCCTGTCTCCGCGACGAAGCTGTCCTGATATATCGCCGAGCGTACTAGTACGCCACCACCCCACCAGACATGTCCTCTCGTCTGCTACGAGAACAATAAAAAAAAGAGGAAAAAGTGAAGACAGAAAAAATATACACGTACAGAGTTGGTCCGCGTCTGCGTGTCTGTGTGTGAGAGGGGAAAAAAAATCTTCTCCCTTAAATCACCCCCGAACTTGTTTTTCTCCTTTTTCTCCACCAGCCCAGGATATACATCTTTTTCGGGGCAGCCCGCTCGCTAAGAGCTCGACGACGCCCCGGAATTCTTCTTCTTCTCCTCCGACTACCTATGTAAGTTCTCTCTTCTCTGAGAGGTTGGCGGAGGAACTGCGGTAAGGACACGTGCCCCGTCTGTAGGGCAACATGGCTGTGAAAGTCGTATCTCAAAAGAGTAGACTTTAATAACACTTGATGCTAGTTGAAGAAGATACGCTATATGCGGGACAGAGTTTTATGAAGAAGATGGAAGATCGAGGCGACAGCATCAGACTTAAACTTTCAAGGGACGTGGCAGAGTCTCCTGCAATCACTTTCAAAGAGGAACGGGAACAAGTGGCACCACTAAATATGGACGATAGTTGTTGACTCGGCGCTGTCGTCAATTTGTTCCGCGCTCTCCACGGGCACTTGATAATATGCATTGACGATTACTAGTTCATATTGGTTTATTTTGTTGAACCGTTTTTCAATCAATTTGACTCGATGATTGGATCGAGTAAATTAAACGTACATCCTGTATTTTACCACTGCCGTGTGTACCCTCAATTTTATGCCTCAATTAACACGTTAAATATTTTACCGGAGTTTGAGGTAGTCTGAAAGTGGGTGCATTTCACAACCTCGGTGCCAGGTGCAGTGCTGCAGAAAATAGCAGGATTGCAGAGTCGTTGATTGAACCGTCAACCTTCTTCCTCCCATGACTCAAAATTCGTACTATCAAAGATCTCGGAACGGAACGAAACGAAATCGGACCGGTCGATGCAGGATGTCGAAATTAGGCAGAGACAATGTCTCCATGAAGCGGAGGAGGCGGCAACAGATCCGTATCTACACTTCAGCCGTCAGCCGGACGTTATCACCGCCCTGAATCCTCCACGGACGTCTCCGGGAGATAGAAGAAGTGAGACCTCCCGCACAATTGCATCAACATGTCGTCTTTCCATGTGCAATGAATGGAAAAATGTGCGGAGTACCTCTGATGCGCCCCTGAAGAGGTCGATGCTGGACTGTCCGTCATGCTCGTGACGTAAATACTGAACATCCCTGATTTTTGAATATCGTTGATGTTATTTCGGTGGGATTACATCGAGAGGGTGAAATAGGAGGAGAGAGATGCCCAGTGGTTGTGCTGCCAGTAATGAATCGCGCGAAAGAGGAAGCAGAAAGTTTGCGTCGACGGTATTGATCCTCTTTCTCGTTCCAACCCACCCTGCCCCACGCTGCCTCTCGCCCTAGCGGAGCAGGACCCAACCTAACCCTCCCACAGCTTACCTACTCTCTCTCTCTTTCTCTCTGTTACCTACTCTCTCCGCGTTCTGCTTTTCAGCTCCGCAGATATCCGTGATGTGCCGCATGTTATGGGATAGGCATGCACACACTGCCTACTATCATCGACCGCTGGTTGTCGTGGCGTTCGTTGACTCACGATACATGTTACGTCTAGTAGATACGAATCGACGACAAGAGAAGGTCGATTATGGCATTACATAGTCATGATTCACTCTCCTTTTCATTATTTACTAAGAGTCCAGAGTCACGAACGAAACATGATAATCAATCAACGCTTACGATTCTAACATCACATGGAATTAGCAGAATGAGACCCTAGAGTTGCGACTGCACTACCTGACCTGAAAATAGAAAAACACCGTATCCGTACGTCTACGTACTTAGGGTCTTCAAAGCTGGGCAATAGCTGCCACGATTACGCAAATAAGTCCAAGAAAAGTGACGTTAGGTTTGACTGATGTCCTTCTTCCCCTAAAACCCGCCCCGGCTCACATCGTATGTGGGGTGAATCGCGGAACTTTTGTTGTAATTTGACTTTATGACATATTGTGCGTCAGTTTAACAACGCGCACAGTCAGGATGATGAAAATTCGAGTACATAGTGAAACAATTCGCATGTCTCTCGAATTTTCGAACATTTTGGAGCTCGCTGGGATTAGAGAATCCGCACAGTGAACAAGATTGTGGTACAGCTCAGTATTTCCACTACTCTGTTGCTTGTGATATATTCCAGAAGTATACCCAAATGGGTAGAAACAGTAGAATCATCGTCAGATTCGGTAGATCTGCTTTGTCACGTTTCGGATGGGGTATTGCCGTTGGTATACGGAAATGCTTTAAACGTGTCGATGTCGTAGTGGCTTAGCTACACGGATACTGGATGATACGGCGAGGCAGTGATTTCCTCTGACTGGTAGCGGTCGCCTGAGCATGCCTGACTCGTTTTCAACAATTTTGTTTCTAATTTGACTTGAAATACTGACGAAGATTAACGAGGATTTTCTCTCTACTGTTATTATATATACCAAAGAGCAGAGTCTACACGCCGCGAACCTCTAGTACCTCCTGTGACCTATTCTACCCGGCACTACCTACGTCTAAGTAGATTAAAACTCAAAACCACCGGATGTTATAAATTTCATATATTAAGAAGTTCATTTTCGTGCAGGAAATTTACAAAAATTTGAGAAGAGTTCAGAACAATTAAAAAAATGTCAGTAGTTTTTGGAATATAGCGTATAAAGCTTCATTGAAGTGAACGCATCTTTTCTGACCAACGACAAAATTCAATTTTTCACTTGTCCTTTCAGGTAACAAATTTTTCACCATCATTCTATACCATTCCGCATGATTTGAGATTCCTCTATCATACCAATTTTTCATTCTCCTTCTTCTTCACGTCGCACAAAGGTACCGTGTGAATTTTCATCCCCCTAGCTAGCTCTATAGGGAAAAGCGGAGTGACTACGTTCATAAATAATATGGGAATGGTAGGATACGTGATAAAAATACATTTGTCTACCTGAGAGCACTGGTGGGTACTCTACCTACTTCAGGGGTTGGTAAGAGAATTGGACGTAAAAAATTAAACTACTTGACGATAGCCAAGTACGAGGTACGAGTGTTTCCCTCACCCTCGTTCATATCTCGTTACAAGGAGGCTACTTTCCATCATCTTATCCGTAGTTCTGGAGAAGGTCTCCTCAAAAAATGCTTCATGATCATGTCTACATGATATTTTCGTTTTAATTGATTGCAGCATTCCTGGCATGCGAAGGCCTAAGGTCAGAGCGGAGCCCGTCAGGGGTGGTGAAATACAACAGGCCAACGGAGTTGGGCTGGAGGAACGGTGAGCACCGACCCGGGGCGACGATCCCCGCTGCTGTTTCGCCCAAAAAGCGAATCTCGTACACGCCACTGTCACCGAACAGCAGAACAGGTTGGTTGTAAATTGATCGTGTCCGCAATCGGGCAAATCGCTCTCCAAATCTTGATCCTCGCACACAGACACGCAAGGAATAAGAAACTTTTGAAAGTTTTTTTGGGGTCGAGCGGCAGACTCGCGCATGAGAATAAGTGGGTTGCCGAGGAATTACATTTTCAATGACCCGACTAATGAAATCTGCTCGCGAGAATTAGGAACTTTGCAGAACTCCCTCGCGAATTTACTACAAACCCTCTCTCCCTCGCCCTTATTCTCGGAGCTCTGAAAATTTTTACAGCATCGAGCCTAATACCGTATCGATTTGCGACCTGTGGGGAAAGTCCCCCCCCCCCCCCCCGATTTTTCAGGCTCTGGGATATCGTTCTCGCTACGATTTGGGAAACTCTGTTTCAAGCCTCTTCCATACATTTCCATGTATTAGAAATTTATACCAATCCTCAAGATGAAGAAAAATAGAAAGACGAAACTGCGCCGAGGGGCTTTACGTTACGTTAGACTGTTTCGCGAGTAGAGGGATGAGAGACTCATCGACAGAACTTTCTACATATTTCATGATCGTTCGCTTCGACATGCCAAACCACGTTAGAACACTTGAGTAAACTCGCTTGAATCGCAATAAAGTTAGAAGTCTGCTAGAGCCAGGAGAACCAGCGACCGTAAACTGAAAATCGGTCATCGATTGGTCACCCTCAGAATCCACCATAATCTTATCACAAACTTGTGTATAGATACATGCACAAGAATTCGAGGACTGAACTCAATCTGCATGGAAGAGTACTACTATCCGGTACATCCAACCGGATAGTTGAATTATCTGGTATATCCGGCCGGATAGTTGTACTATCCGGTATATCCGCCGGATAGTTGTACTATCTGGTATATCTGGCCGGATAGTTGTACTATCCGTATATCCGGCCGGATAGTTGTACTATCCGTATATCCGGCCGGATAGTTGTACTATCTGGAATATCCGGCCGGATAGTTGTACTATCTGGTACATCCGGTCGGATAGTTGTACTATCTGGTATATCCGGCCGGATAGTTGTACTATCTGGTATATCCGGCCGGATAGTAAAAAAGACGGACCGGACACCGTATAGTTTTCATGTTATGTCATGATTACGGATGTACCGGATATACCAGATAGTACTACTATCCGGTTGGGTGTACCGGATAGTAGTACTATACTCTATCCGGCCGGATAGTAGTGCCATTGGGAGAAGCCAAAGTTGAGACGCGTTGTGCGTGATATGAGACATCGAATACGACGGTTTCCGGCGATCTTTTGAGGCCGGAAATCCGGTTATCGGCCAAATCGTTGATCAGAATCGTTGTGAACGTGTCACTGTATAATTAAACTTGCGATATCGACTTGTTCGAATTCCTGAACCGTGATCGGGCATAAAAACATGATTGCTGGTATTTCAAAGGGTACGTCGTGATGCGAAGTGATTTACTGGCAGAATGAAGTGCCGTTGTTGTGTGTATAAGCTACAAACGGATACAGGAGGTGAAACGTATAGCCGTGAGATAAATCCAGTGACTAATGTGCGAATATTCGACTGATGGACGCAACACAACCCGCCGGTTGCAATTACTCTCTCGACGAACGAGCTTGCGCTTAACTTTCTACATCAATCAGTGCTTCAGGAATTAACTGACTCTCTTTGTCTTTCTCGCCTGAAAATTTCTGATCTTTAGCTCTGCGATAATGGTATCAATTTTCTCATTTCTCTCAAACAAATTTCTGTGTGTTTCGCCGGATACTCGCACGGTATTGGACTCATAAGAGGATATTGAGGGATGTATTAGGGGAGGTTAAATCGACGAGCACGAGTGGGTATTAGAGTGAAAGCGTTGAATGTATATTCGCACACAGACACATCCATCGAGAGTTACAAGTCAATTGATTTTTTCCCGGATGAAAGAGGAGGAAGAAGGGCAGGGGGGTGTAATTCCATTTAAGTATCTAGTATAATAGATTTTTCCTTTATCTCACCTTCTTCTTTTCTGCTCATAACGCCCCAAAGCTGCCAAACCGTTTCACCCCGAAGGGCGCACAGGCTAAAAATGATCCATCGAGATTTAAATTAATGGACTGTGAATAATTCACATTTATAACTATGCAAATTTTCTTTTCTTCTCTTTCTAGTAGCTTTAAACGAAGAAATAAATTATGAGAAAAATTCACCGGTAAAGAATCAGAAGATAATGTACGTAGTGTTATTAAAATTTTCCATTATACTAAAACAAGAGACGAGAATTTGTTTATCCTTAACACAAACTGAAGATTCAATGTTCCTGTTGACCCTGCTAAAAGGAAGGATTAAAAAAGGATTTTCTTGAAACCCTGAAGAAGACGTGTCATCGTCGCTAGCAGGACCGCATATACACACAATCAGTAAACGTTGGAGTCGTCACACAGAATGACGACGGAAGTTACTGGTTTATGGCTCCATAAATTCTAAGACAGTACTCTGCGCGGGCGATTAGATTTTCTTACGGTATCATATATGTATATATATATTATGTCGAAAGAAAACGAGAGAGAGAAACCGCATCGTTGAGTGATGAAAGGGACGACCTCAACCTCGTCCCGGTAGGTCGTCAACTAGCGGATGTTGAAGAAGAGGGAAACGACCCACTTCGATTCGTCGCATTTGTTATCAGGGTTATAAAAAACACAAGCCGTATTCGTTTTCCGTCCTCCAGACGCGAGGCGGAGATATGACTCATTTGTGTCTTCGTAGTCGTGATCAACAATTCGAACCGTGAACAGCGAACCGAGCCTGACGTCACTGTGTTCGAAATTTTTAAGGAAACCTGGAACCTTGTCCTCACTTTGCCTTGATACTAACTTCATGATGAATAGAGGAGATCCAAATCAACAAAACGATGCTCGAGCTTGATCACGAGATGAAAATATAATCTCATTCATCCGCAAAATGAGGACCTCCATTTCGTAGAAAAAGGACGACCTCATTGATCCTTCCTTCGACACTAAGACTTTCTGAACACTGTCACGAGAATCTAATCCCATTTCAGTCTCCTACGTAATAGACTTTTTTCTTCTTGAATGAAAGCGAAATAGGTGTATAGATCTGCACAGACGTGTACAAAGTGCGAAACTTCAAGATGATACGAACTGAAGTGTGCGCATACATATGATACCGTGACAACTGATATAGCCGGCTATCTGCAGTAGGCAGTGACAAAGTGCCGCTTGGACAGATAAATTTTTCTTCGGTCTCGCGGTTTAACCTCGCAGTCCGTCTCACGTTCTGTCAAATTATCAGTTTCCATTCCACACTATCGATCGAAATGCCCTGCAAATGCGACCCGAACGCGAGAAGACGCGGGGAATGTACCTGCGACGAGACGCTTCCACTACCCGGTGGGAGTCCTCAGCGGGCTCTGAACCACAGAAGATGTTCGAGGAACGCGATCTGCGGAACCGGACTGCCGGACCCTTCGAAGCCCAGGAAGAGGCAGGCTTCACAGGTTCCGTACCAACTTCGGTGAAGCTTTCACGTCTGTAATTGTAGCTCCACCGTCCGGATGGAAGGTTACTTTCCGGATTTGAGTGCGATCGGTAGAAAGAAGGAGGAGAATATCAAGTCCGTCTTCGGACCTGGAGAACAGAGGCCGTGCGTGTCGCTGGAGGCCCGGAGGAAGGCGCCGTGTGCGAAAAATCGAGGCCCCCCCGCCTTTCGACGGACTTGTCCGGCCATGGAGCCCGATGAACCGATGGAGCCACCTCCGTGCATGTGAGTGCCAAGGGAAGGAAGAATCCGGTTGGTTATGTAGACGTCATTTCTCTTCACAGGAGAGAAGAGTCAAAGCCGAAAAAACCGCTCAAGAAGAGACCGTCCATTTCTAACAAGGACGGATGCGATCCTGCAAGAGTGGTCAAAGGACCTTGCGCTACTCCTCTCTCTGAGGGGACGAATCTGGCCGGGTTACCCGCGAAGATATTCGCCCTAGAGAAAACGGTGACGCCTCTATTTTACTTTTAACGAGCTGAAAACTGTCTTTCAAATCGGTCATTCGATGTCAAAAGACAGAGAAATGAGAAGATATGGAGGATCGACCTCCATCTCTTCGATTCTGACAGAGAAATTGAGGGAACGTCGTAGTGCACCAATTGCCTGTTCGAACTTTTCTTGTGGAAATTCTCTTAGTCTGGTTCATAAGCTTCGAAATAAGTGGTTGGCGAGCTTCCTATTTCAATCCAGTCCTGAAATGTCAGTAGAAGAACCAAATTTCCCAAGATGGCGAGAGACCCACGAACGCATTACTTGTTCGCCAAGTCGTTCTCCATGTGTTGGTTCTTGGTGAAACACAACGTTCCCTGATATCTTGTGGTCGGAATCGAAAGGATGTTCGATTTCCCGTGAAATGATCGAAACCCCGTTTCCTCCTCAGCTGAGCAAGACCCAATGGCAAGACGAGGAGGGTTACCACTCGGCATCGGTAACGATGAGCCAAATTTACCGCCCGGAAGACAGTGAGTTCAACCACATCCCCTATAGCCTTTTGACTCCGGCTTAACGATTGTTTGAAGAGTTTGGAACTGCCTCGAAGAGTTGTGGTAGCGAAAAGCGACGAAACTACCTCCGCGCGAGGCTCAGGGAACTGATGGGGGAGTCAAGACCGATTCCTGAAGGCGCTTATCCTGAGGGTAACGAGGCGAAACCCGAGCCCGAGGTGGTCGCGGCTGCCCTCCTGATGTCGGAGGGCGAGTCTAAAGACCTTGGAAAGACGAGGCCCGACAGTGTCTTCCATCAGCTGTTCTCCAGCTCGTCGCCAGACCGCGCTGTCGGTTCGTTCGCACCTTCCCATCGGCCTGAGTTCACGAATGACGAAGGTCTCCTTTTCAGCCCTGGCAAGCGCGGCTCCTGAGCCAATGAGCAGCGTCGTGGTCCCACTGTCGGTCCAGGGCCGGAAGCCCCCGTCCCTGGACGTTCCGAACCCGGAGAAGATGGTCCAGAAGGCTCGCGGAGCCGCGGCTCCGAGCCCAAGCGCGTTCCAGGACTCCGATACCTACGGAAACTTCAGCGATCATCTGCAGGAGGATATAGCCGGCCGGAGCCCGGCGGTGGCAGACGTTCCCGGCTACGTAGGGGCGGCCCTCCCGCCCGGCGGTGGTCAGGGTTCTTCCACAAACGCGGAAGACTGGGACGAAGGGATACTAGAGTACGTCATAAAGCCGGAGCCTCCGGCGTACAGAAACCACGTCCGATTGAACGGTTCCGTGAGGCCGTCCTGGTTCCCTGGGTACGTGGTCGTCTCCCCGCTGATACCGGGCTGCGTGAGACTGTCGCCGAACCCCGGAGACGCTCTCCGAGACGCGTGGTGTCTGTGCAGACCCCGACATTTTGACGAATTGTCAAAGTCTCTTGTTAACACTGGATAAATACACGCTTTAATATTTCGAAGATCACGTCTGTCGTCTTTTCATCTCATTCTCTTCGGCTCTGTTCGGAGTTCTTCCAGGGCATGAGCACATGTGTGCTCGGTATGAGAGGTTCTGATTTGAAATGTCAGAAATTTACCGTCGAGAATGAAGGCTTTGTTCGCACACATGCTCCAAAGACTCCGAGACATTGTTATATTCGCTTGTTCGGCGACTGTTTGTACAACGTCTAAGGGAGACCGAGGCAAAAAGGTTTTCCTTCAATTATGTTCACTAACAGTTCACAACGATTCTGATATGGCTTGGAATAAGCCAGATGAGCTTGAGACTATTTTATTGAGGTAAAATTCATCGCTACGTTCGCATTATTACCTTCATTGTTGTTATTCGGTTATCTCAATGTGTATTGAGGGAATCCTCCGATATATCTAGTCCGGTGTGTGGGCGGGTACCTACCCGGAGTTTAGCTAATCGAGATACGTGCTTCGCCTCGGGAATCAGAGCTGAAGAAACGTACCCCGTTTGCCGAACGCAGCGCGTCCTTGCTCCGAATGGTCCAAAAGTTCGAGTCAAGTTTTCCGGAATCTTTTTTGGTACGAGTCTCAACGCGGCTCTCGGACCCTCCTGCCTTTCAACACCAGATATTAGCATTCCATCAAACAGCACAAACATGGGTGGAGGAGAAGAAGCACGGCGTCGTTTCCATAAGAAAAAAGTTTGCTCTCCGCATATGTGGTCATATTTTCCTTTCATCATGAGCCTCGCACGCATGCTGAAAGTGATTGAAAACTGTTTGAACGCGGGGTGCATAATCCGGGGATGTCGTCTTGTCGACATTTTCTCCTCGGTCGAGTTTACATCCACAACCCCCGTTCATGTCAGCCCAGCAACCGCGCACATGTCTACGTCGAATTCGCCCATACACACCTACGAACAGAGGGCGGGGCTGACGGCGTCTGATGTGGAGCAACGCTTGTTTAGCAAATCCTAGACCAGACCGAACCGAGATCCCCGATATTCCGTAGAGGCTGCCAGCTCGGTCCATTAGGCAAATTACCCCCCATCAGGTGAAAGAATCGTGCCGTTTTGTTTTTGAGCAGGGGTTGTGGCCGGATTTTGTACAGACGATTAAAATTTGACCCAGACTTAGTATCGTTGGAAGCGATCAATCAAGGATCCCTCCCTACCAATTCAGAAAATGCTGCTTATCAGAGAACAAGACCTGAAAGAGGAAACAGTCTCCGAGTAGAAGTCCCAAGGAGGATGAAATGCCGAAAGGAGCACGGTTTCCTCGGTCTTCCTTTGTGACGGAACCCTTCTTTTGACGGTATAGCAACGGTCTACTTCCGCTCTTTGAACACACTACCTACCCCGGAGGCGTTTCTCACCCTTGTGAACGGAAAGGACCCGGTAGAGCCAAACTCTCTTTCATTTTCTACACAATCATTGACCGTGACTATGCACGTTCATGAAATTTCACAAAGACCTCTCAACGATCCTGCCACGATACTCCAGTCGTCTACATGAACTGAACTACTTCTATCGAAATGTCGAAATCAATGAAGAGGATCGCAAGAAAACAGGATAGAAAAGTTCTTGGCGATCCCGTTCATCCGCTTCTAGCGAAATTTTGGGAAAAGGTGATCGAGCGAGGTGGGACATGAGGCGAAAATGTTGCGTTTCGGTTCCCCACGCGCGATTGTGCACGTTCACATCTGATCCTCTCTCCAACATTCTGCATCGCGATACACGCACAGTGGGTTTGTACGAGGATAGAAGCACGTCGATGTGTGCGAACACCCTGGCTCAGCTGGTGGAGCGAGTTTAGCGTTGATATTGATCGAGGAACCCACTGCGCGGCCACGTCGTCTCCGTCGCCGTCCGCTCGCCCTCTATGCATCCAGCTAACGCTGACGCCTCGGCTTCTAGGCCTGCCCCCGTTATGACCATGAGAGCGAGCCTCCGTCACTGTTTGATCAAATGTAGGGTTGATCACGTGGTGGAATTAGAATCGGACGGAGGTCGGTGGAGCCCGGAAGGTGTGATACAAATTGCATCTCCGTATAGCCGCTATCTATCTCGAGCGATCTTGCTATTTCGGAGACACGAGTACCGTGGAAACGGGACAAGTTCGGATCAACGGAATTGGGAATGGACAAACTACTTCCACGGTGGATAAGTTTACACGGTGCTGTACCGCGCTCGGGTCACCGGATATTAACCCTCTCGGTTATTCCGCCAAAATGTAGTTTCCGGATCTTTCGATTCATCACGATTCGGATGCTCCAAGATCCGATTATTCTCTGCAACTCTTGATAATCCTGCACAAAATCTGGCGTGCATCTAAAAGCACGTCTTGCGTTTTTGTGCATTATGTCTTGATGATCCTTTGTTTCGTTGCATTTCGATTTCGCACATTTTGATCATTGGCAATGAAGGACATTTGTTCTTGCTGTACAAAATCACGAACTTCACTTTTGGGAAGGGGTTGTGCGAATGTACGTTGAATGTGTTGTGAATTTCACATCTCCTTCACCAGTGTGACTCTAGAAAAAGTCGACGAGGATCCTTGGCCTGACCCTGGCGTTGAATTCGGACAAAAGTCGAATTTCAATTCCTCGAAATTGTGTCTGGTTCCTAAAAGCTGTCTTTTTCGAGGCACTGGGCCCCGAGGGTAAGAAGCGATAGCTGAGCCACCGGGGAGTATAGTGCAGAGTGTCGGGGACGAAGAAAAGAAGAAGCAGCGGCTGGTTCAATTTCATCTCAATTTATGCTATTCGCTCAAGCTTCGGTTTGCCGCGATCCGCGAACGCCGCTAGGGGTACGGTTACGGTATCGGGATATCCGATAGCGAGGTTACACCCCCTACACTGAAAAGAATCACACGTTTCGTTTCGTTTCGCTTCGTTTCGTCTCGTCTCGGGCTGTCTCGCAGGTATTCGAGTCACGTTAAGAACAGAATTCCCCGAGGTGACTGATCACGTGTCTATCAATTTCGAACCGATACAATACCCTAAGGTTTCCTCTTTTCCTCTTAGACAAACTTTTTCACACTTTCTTTTATAGTTTGTCCAGATTTGTCAACACCCCGAGTAAAAACTTTCCTACCATGGATGACGAGGGCTTCTTCCTCCTCCTTTCGAACAAATTTTATATGAACATTTCAGTGCCGAGTCTGCTCTTGCTCTAGTGTATCTTATTGTCTGTCATCGAGAACAATGTGCGGCTAGCAGAAATGATGAAGAACTGTGCTGTACCGGCGGGCTGCACATCCGTATTTCATATTCATTTCAGTGCTAGAGTATCGTAGCAACTGTGTTGAGAGTGTGCATACTGCATCATGTAGTGGACAACAATGCGAAAATCCACTACCCGCCGGTTCATGCACATTTCTATTCTGCTGCGGTTTGTCCTCGTTGTCGTCAAATTCCTTGGATTTCGGAGCCTCTGCTCGCGTCTGGTCCATGCATACTATGAGAAATCCGAAGAATAGAATGTTCGCTTTTCCACAATCGCTGAACGACCCTCTTCAGCATACTGACGAATTCATTCGTATCGAGAATGAGAAAGAAAATCGAGATTCTGGAAGTTCCCAGTTCTATGAATTCCATTTTGGCTCTGTTCCATCGATCAGGATCCTCTTCATAATGTCTACGTTTATCGTTATTCCACGAACTCACTGGCTACTTCGGGAGTTGATGATACAAAGAAACTTGTTCGTACCTCGCCACACTGAAAAACCAAACAACCTCACTCAAGATGCTTCCATATCCCCCACGAGGGAGGGAATGAGACTCAGGCAGGACAGAGAACTGAGGAAATAATAAATTCATATGGGAAGATCATTTTACTGTCGAGTTTCGCGTACGCGAATCAAGCCAATAACCACAACACAGGCAAGAAGGGCGGAAAGGAGACAATATCGGATCTTTGAACGATTCAATGACTCCAAAGTCTCCAAGAGAAAAGAAGATCGTTTCCGATCTGCGCATGCGCTGAGTTTTTTCGCTCTAGTGTGGAAAGTGGATCATTTCTGATCTGCGCATGAGCTGAGTGTTTTCACCCTAGTGTAAAAAGTAGAGCATTCACTGCACATGAGTTTTCACTGTTCTTCGTTCGATTTGATCAAGTTTCTATATACATATAAAGGGGTTTTTGGGGTCGCTGAAACCGAATCTGATGTCACTTATATCAGATTAGAAATAGTGGAGGTAATGTGAGTGAGACTTCGCTTCTAACTGTCTCTTGATTTCCTGGTTATAAATCATGTTTGTTTTTCTCAGATATCGACTAATCTGTCCTATGAATACCTAATCCACGACGTGAAAAGTTTTGCTGAATTAATCTCAAACGAAAATTGTATGCTTTGAAGGGTTGAAAGTTAATTTTCGCTAACAAAGAACCATTTTGTGATGAAATTCTGAGTGTGGACATACATTTAGTATATATATCTATTTATTGTAAGCTCCGAAGGCCTAGGAACAATATTTTATATTGAGATCAATGAAACGTGAAAGAAAAGTAGTCAAACTAAACCGGACCTCAGACAAAATTGAAAAAAGAAAATTGAAATCCCTTTTTTTAAGGATTTTTTGGCAATATTTTCATTTGAGCTTGATGCAAAATGTTCCAAATTCTTATCGATTTCCAGAGAAATGAATGGTAAAAGAAAATGGTCCGATGATATATTTCAAATCCCATAAAAATTTGAAATGCGGATCAAATAAATTCCCCGCGAATATATTTTCAGAATTTCAATTATCTTCCTTTTGTGTGAAATTCTACGTCGAACAAAGTGCAGCTTTTCGACGGGCTGCTGGAGTCTAGAATAGAGAGCGAAATTGATTTTTTGAGGAGGGTATAGTCGGTGCGAGGGGTTAACTGCACTTAGCAAACTTTTGTACCACGTATATTTCAAGATTTCAATCACGTTTCATCAGATTGATTCAAGCTTTTATACAGTCGGTAGCTATAGGGTTTTTATTTTTCCCGCACGGATTTTACACTCGAATATATATTTACGGGTTTCATTGGCCGTAACAGAATTTTAACGATTATAACCGAATTTTGAATTTTTTTTTTAAATTTCTCCAACATTATTCACTCTACCTTTTTTTTTCTGTCAGACTTGGCGCTTGAATCAAATCCCATTAAATTTATCGAG
This sequence comes from Euura saliciscinereae, assembly GCA_018420115.1. Classification (NCBI taxonomy): domain Eukaryota; kingdom Metazoa; phylum Arthropoda; class Insecta; order Hymenoptera; family Tenthredinidae; genus Euura; species Euura saliciscinereae. Next base: position 23,769 of record JAFFZH010008842.1, on the reverse strand, counting down.
ATTTTCGATATTCTGAAGGAATTTTGTTCCAATTTTACGGATTTTGTGAAATTTTCTAAATTTTATCTGTACTTTCTATATTAGAGTATCTTTCATTTCGCTGGGATTCTCGTGTTCGGAGCCAATTAGATTTTCACATATTCATTTGAGCAGATTGGTCTGATTGCGAAATGGAGATTTTATCGGACTCGCTCCTAAATTGCATGAAGACTTTATCATAGTATACAAACCAATTACTGGATCCGATTGGAATTATAAAGGTTTCTAAAAATTTATAGAAACTGAGTCTTTAATCTCTGAATATTCGTTGTTAGACGTCAGTCGTCCAAATCAAGGTGTATATCTCCTCGAAAAACGTGGAAGTCCTGGAATTCTGAATGATAATTTCGATGGTTTCATTCGATTTTCAAGTTATGTAGATTTTCCTCAAAACGCTGATCATTCCTCCAACGTAATTCCGTCATGTTCTTGAAATCCAAATTTCTCGTATAACAATAATTGTGTGTCTATCTCCCTATCAAAGCTAGTTATTCATTGTTAGACATCAGTCGTCCAAGGTACTACATCCCGAAGCTAGAAGCTCGAGGCAGCCTCTTGCCTCAAAAGTTAGACACCGCTAATTGCTGGCCGCGAATGGCCGCGAGGACGAATCCTCGCTTTGCGAACGTCCTTGCAATCTCGTCTTCGCTAGAGGCGCACTTTCCGCATTTCTTCCATCTCTCTCCCTCTGTAAAAACATTGTTAGGGGTATAATGAATACATCAAGATTGCCAGAGGGTGAAAAAAATATATACACGTTTAGAAAAATGAAATAAAAAAAAAAATGAAAGTTATGAAAAACGACGCGGATCTCCCCCACAGAAGCACCGAGGTCCGTTGTTGTTTTCACGCGCCGTGGGATTATATTTTTTCCGCACATTTGGGGCTCGTTTGTCTCCCGGTGGTTAACAACCCGACTTTGCTTCATTTCGGAACAGCGGCACAGGACCCTACGCCCGTAAAAAAATTATTAGAATCCCCGCCATAACTCGACTCGTAAGCATAAAAAAAAAATTAGAATAATGACAGAAAAGGCTATGGATAATCTCGAGACTCCAAATAGTCGTTGGAGAGCACGATGGAAGTGGGATATCGATTCGATATCCTGGCGCCGAACGTGGTATCGGTACCGTTCTGGAATCTGGAGGACGTTTCCGGTTGCTCTGAAACGTAGTGCAGACGACGGTGGAAGACCAACAGAGAATGTTTGCACATACGTGGAGTGGATTGGATAATGTAATCAATCATGAGAATCTGCGGGTCAATTATACCCGATCGGGAGTAGGTAAGGGACACCGCACACATAGCAGGCGAGTTCAGTAATTTATAATGCTCGAAGTCCGCGGTCTGAGTCAAGAGAGGACTGAGAGTATTATAGCACGGCTTGCTCTTCAGGCTGTGTAAGCAGCTCAAAACTCCACTGTGCCCTTTAGGGCTGAGATGTAGCCACAGACTATATAGAAGGAGTTTCAAGTTTCGTTGAGGTCCTGTGTGAGTTCCGGATTACCAACTGCGAACAGGCCGCCACTGCACGCTCCACAGTTTCTCTGATACCGCTGATGCTAACTTCAAACCCTGCCTACTTGAGATTTTGGGAAGTATAATAATCCCTCTGGGATGAAACGGGATCAGGCCGGACAGTGATGAGGGAGGCGAAGTCGATGAACTGCATCAATCACAACGTCGAAAGAAGCGGGTCCTCCAATTATTTAGTCACAGTTCAGAATCCCGAATGAAACATGATTCTCGTAGACACAACATGGAAAAATAGCCAAAGTTTCAGGAGATATCTATTTGGGAAAGGATGAGGAAATGGCGTGAGATGTGTGTCAGATATTGGTAAAATTATCGAACCTTTGTGGTCCGTTTTGCGCAGATCTTCCGGACCTGGAACACTTTGGTATGATCAACCTGGAAGATTGTCTCGAGTCTGATGTAGTCGACCGTTAAACTGATGACTCTGTCGTTTATTGCTGCATGAACGATCAAACCCTCGACGCTATCGATCACGATCAGCCTCTTCCATGCCTCTTCCGTGCCGAGCAAACTCTTGACATTCATCTTTGATCTCGTTACATTCTGCTAAAGCCTTGTAGACCGTTTTCTCGCTAATCTTTAGAAAAGTCGAGACTCGTGAGAAAAAATTTCCTGATATTGAAGATCGCGTTCTTCTTCCGACTTCTGAAATATTGATACCTTATACATCGTATGACTCGAGGTCGCTGATGAGGGGCGCTAATGGGGCGTCGAGACGCTTGCTTAGCGAGGACCTCGGTCATGGTGCGACAATGGACTTCCGCCCCAGTCCGATATCCTTTTCCATTCCAAGTGACGCCGTTCGCCTTACTTCCACTCTCCCTCCTCCTTCTGGTATCTAGTCATATGGTTTATTGGACGCCATTACACGGAGAGTTGGGATGATCACGAGACTCTCTCTCTCTTTCTCTGAAATTTTCTCTGGTTTGCTCAAGGAACCATTGGCGGCTTTATCCGACCACGTGATCTCGAAGTTATATCAACATGTTCAGATGCTCGCTGGAAAACTGGGACGAAGTTCCCTCAGCGCGAACGTCGAGGATCCAACAGCCTACGGATAGGAGGGATTCGGAATTTGACACCGTGCGCCAACTGGCGGTAGCGTCCTGAAACAGCTCGAGCTTCGAACGGCTGTAATTCAGGAACCACTCATGGCACGATTATTTCGCTGGGACAAAATCGCCTCGGTTTTTCGTCCTCTCGCGGTTCGTTCTGTGTCTGAATCCTCTTCTGTTTTCTCTGTCGCAATTAATAATAAGCCGGGTGTATGAATACACTGCAGTTGATACGGACTGGGATAACAAAATTCACGTTATGCTTCCTCGGTCGACCGCATACTAAAGTCCGGAAGTGGAGTCGGTGGGCTAGCTGTGTAACGCGTAACGAGGGGTTGGGCGGCTTCCTGGTACTCGGGCACGTCTGATAATTAGCGCTAATTAATTAAGGACGCTATGTGACCGACCAGCCAGTTTTCTACAATCGTACAATTGTGTTGGTAGTTGTCCCTATTCCGACTGCACTGATGACTGGAGTTGGTTATCCTGTTTCCGCTGTCCCGCAATTTTTCCCTGATTCAACTCCTATTTTATTTGTGGCAATATCACCTGCACTCGAAGCGAAACCGAAAAAAGTTTTTGCTTTTCGAACGCTGTAACGAAATCAAATTAACACTGCACGATCGAGTTTATAGTCTTTAGACAGTTTCAGATAGCTAAGAGTATGCTATCCTATTGCAACCCGTAGTGTTACGACCTTGTCTCACGTTTAATAAAGTTAACTAGATACTACCTCTTTCTACCGGTATACATGGATATGGCAGGTTGGTAACGTAATCGCACATTTAAAGCTTTGAGAGAGTTAATTAACTTGCATCATATTCATTAACCTCTCTCTCTCTCTCCGCCTCTGCAAGTTAATTACGAAACCTTCCTCAAAACCGTAAAAAAAAGACCGTGGTACTTCTTCGTATTTTTCGTCTTCGCTATAGAACCTCCGAAAAAAAGCAATATACTTTTTCTTCACCGTGTACAGAGGCACGCAATGAAAAGATAAAAATAGCGGCGGACCAGCCCGCGCGGTCATCCGTGTTGGGTAAAAGTTTAAGCATTCCCTGTTCCAAGGAAAGAATAATGGTAAAACAAAGAAACAAGGGTGGTACGGGCCACGGGATCTCAGAGATAGAAAAAAAAGGTTCCTTTCTATCTCAGATAAGGGTATAACACGAATACGTACACAAATGGGCACAATGGAATCTGTATTTGTGTATTTTCTCTGATACTGGCCACCCACAGTGCTGCACTATCGACGGGTGGCCAGGCTCAAAGAATATATGAGGTTCTATCCAGTCCCTCAGGCCCCGACAGCACATCTCGTCGGTTCTTCCCCCAGGGGGAGGGGGGGGGGGGGAGAGAGCCAGGAATGCCCGTAGAATATGGGAGAAATCCTTGGTGGGATTTCTGGAACAAGTAAAGCCGAGATGGGACCCCGATTAAAATACCAGCAGGCAGCACACGGTGCGCGAGACTAAGGGGATTCCCACGTCCTCGAATAATAATATCGCATATAACTTGTATTAGAGGGGGTTTTGATGCGCGAAGATCGCGTGCATTTACATACCTATCGTGAAATGGAAGACAATCAGCGAACGTAGCGGTGGTAGTAGAAGAAGAGAAATAACACGTGAAACGGAAACTGCAGCGCAGATCCCTTGGCGATAAATTTGACAATGAAACTTTTACAGCCACTGCACGGTTTTCACCTTCTCTTTTACCCCCACGGGACAGGAGAGGAGCTGATCTTCCTTATTTGTGATTGCCCTGAGCGCAGACACGCGATCCACAATCTATATGGTAATGCGAACCAATATAACATTCGGTGATGGATTACAGTTTTCCACTTCTCCTCATCGCGGGCTTTCGTGCCCCACCCCTCTCTGGCTATCCTTAAGCATTCTTTACTCCCCGTAGTACGTGCCGTTATTCTGAGTTTGAACGACCGCCTATCATCAGACCATCAATTTTACGCTTTGAATAATCGCTCCGAGGTTCTTGACGACGAACTGTAAGACAAGCAGTCGTGGTTTAGCAACGGTTCAACTCAAATTTCAGAAAACCGTAACAATTCTTAAACAAGGTTTACTGATGAAGCACTCGCACAGATCAACGTCGGGAGGTATTATCTCATCCAGGGATGGAGAAAAGAGAAAGGAGGCGGAACCGCGGTATCGATGTGAACTAACAGCTGCGTGCTGCAGAAAATAACCAAACCCATACTCCAAACCTCTGCTAAGTTGTTCCCCGAAGTTCCCTCGCAAGATAACAATACACGCCCTTCGGTTATGTTGTTAGTTGCGCAGGCCTTCTTCGTACAATAGCTGAAGAGTAATATGATCACCCAGTTTCGTCGAACTCGGTCCACATTAATATCGTCAGCGTGATCGAAATAATTCAACACACTCAAGTTCCGGAGCAGACTAAAGCCATGACCACTTTCGATTTCAGACCTTCCCTTTGTTCTCACCTTTCTATCTTCCCATCATTTCCTCGCTGTTGCTTAGTGCGGTTTCTATCGATGTGAAAGTTGGGGCGAAATTTATTGGCTGGAACCGGAGGTTATCGAGTTTCTTTGTTTTTCGAGTTCGTCCAATAACGCTGGTACGTTAGTCGAGTATCCTGGTATCAAAGCATAGTAAATAGTAAATAGTATATGGTATATGGCCGAAAGAGGGTTCCTTCCACGCAATACACCACCAACCGGCGCTGTGTCCTCCGCCGTCATCTCTATGATCTACGGTCTACGATCAGCGACTGATACACACTGATTTTCATCTTGACGTAAAAGAACTCTGATCTCATGTTACAATCTTCATCTAACAAACTTCTTGTGTTTCAGATGTCCTGACAGCGGGCCCCGGGCCACCAGGATGCCGACGGACGACGACTATGGCCGAAGAGAACGTCTCCTGTTGCACCAGCACACTGCCACACAGTTCGGCCCCGGCTCAGTGCCGCAATTACAGTCTCAGTCTCAGCCCCAGCCCCACTCTCACTCTCACTCTCACCCCCACTCCCACCTCCATACGAACGTCCAGAGCCAAAATACCGGTGGAACTCCGTCAGGAGTTGCGTCCTTCGAGGATCACTCTTCGGGTCGATATGCAGCCGCAGGACAAGCAGCAGGAGTCGGAAGCGGGGCGGTTCACCGCTACGAAAAACCTCCGTCGTCCGACCAGCTCTCAACGAGCGACGTCTACGGAGGTCAGAACCACGTTCAAGAGAGGTACAACCAGCTCCCCGGGCTCCAGGGCTACCACCAGTTCTCCACACCCTCTTCGACGGTCGGGAGACTCGATCGGTTCTCGCTTTACGGCGACCAGGTCAACGCCGAGGCCAGGAACCCGGACCAGCAGCGCTACCAGCACGCCATCGGCCTCGAGAACCGATTTCTCCAGGCTGGCCCAAAGGACGACGAACACTACGCTACTCCCGGCCTCCTTCTCTCCTCGGAGCTCTTCCCCTCGCCACCATCGCCGGCGCCGACGAACGACCGGTTCATTCCGCCGCCCCCCTTGTCGCCGACTCCAAGCGAGAAGTACGCCTCTTCGCAGAGCCTGTCGGGATATCGTCAGAGCGGTTCGGAACACGGCCTGCTACCGGTCGGCTCGCCGAGTCCCAAGGACCGGTTCGGAACCACCCCGGCATCCCCGATGCCGTCCGGCAAGGACCGGAGCTACGCTTCGGCGGAAAGACTGCTGGCGAACGCTTCACCCGTTTTGCAGAGCACCCAGGGAATCTACGGCTCCGGCGGGAAGGAGCAGGCCAACCGATACAGCCTCTCCTCGGAACGGCTGCTCTCCGCTTCGCCAATCCACGCACCGGTACCCGAGAGATTCGCCGGGTCGCGGGCACCGGAAAAACTCCAGTCTTCGCCACGCCACGAGCGGTACCACCACGCCCAGGAGGGGAGCAGAGACCGGTACTCCGGGACCGGGAGCGAGCGGTACTTGTCGAGCTCCCCGAACCCTGAAGGCGCCCACCAAAGATACGCATCGACGGAGCGAGTCCCTGCCCAGGATGCCCAAGCCAGACGATACTCGACCTCGGAACAGCAGAGATACGGAAACGGTGGATCTCCCGGCTGCATGGAGGTCCAGTCCTCGAGGTGCGATCGGTTCGACATGCTCACGCAGCGGTACGGCCAGCGAATGGACAGATTCATGTCCGGCGAGCACCTCGCACCCGGATCGTCGTCCGAGAGGCTCCTCGCCTCCGGGTCACCGTCGAACTCCAACAGCCGGTACCACGGCACGAACTACACGACCACCACCTCCCAGACGTCGCCCTGCAACGATAACCGGTACTCTTCGGGGTCCGGCTCGTCGAGCAGCGCTCTGTCTCCGACGCCGGAAACCGGCATCAATCGTTACGGCAACCAGAAGAACAGCGGCGAGAAGTACTTCACGCTCGCAAAGTCCTCGCAGAGCTACAATACCGACAGGTACCAACCGAACGGTCAGAACTCAGGGCAGGAACGGTCGAGCAGACTCGACAGATTCCACGCTGCTGCCAACCCTGCCAATTCGGTGTCTGGTTCGGGTCCGGCTAACGATTCTCGGTACTCGCCTGGGCGCAGTCAGACCGAAAAGAATTACCTGTCGCTACCGAAGCCGAAGGACAACCGGTTCCCTTCCACCGGTCGCGTAGTCGCGTCGAGCTCGGGGTGCAACTCGGTCGGTAACGACAGAGCCTACCAGTCGGCACATACGCCGGTAGAGCGCTACGTGCCCCAGCCCCCTCCCGAGATCCTGTACCCCGGGTACGTCGATCTCTACGTTCCCCCGTCCGCGCACACCCCGACGGACCGATACGTGCCCGCTGCCGATCCGGGCGACCCCTACATGAGACGGGACCTAGGCTTTCATCATCACTACCGGCTACCGCCACCGGGCTACCCGTACCACCACCAGTTCAGGTTTCGAGGGTTCGTATACGCGCCGCAAAACAGACTCGGGGGTAGCCCGGGGTCGTCCAGTAGCACCAGCAGCACCACGTCGGCACCGAGAGAGTTCTCAACTTCTCCCCTGCTCAGGCCGAAGGCCAGAGTATCGAACATAGAGTACTCCGCTCAGCCGAGGCACGGAGGACCCAATCTCACGCAGTGCTGCCCCGAACATGCACCGCAAACGCAGAGCGTGCAGAGGACCTGCTGTCCACCGGCTAGACGCTCGCTTCCGACATGCAATACGGTCACCATCGTCAACTTACCAACGCAGAACAACCAGCCGCACACTTCTTGGTGAGTAGCATTTGGGAGGGGGAAAAATGGGCCGCAGCCGTTGCGGGCTGCCAATTTACAGGGGCGATACAACTGGCGACACCAGCGCTGCGATGAGCAGTACTAGGTACTGGGACCCTACAAAGTAGAGGCCTGCCATTCGCTTCACATTTTTCATTACGGCTTCAAACTTCGAGTTACAATGGCGGAGACGCACGGATTTTTTTATATTACCAATGTCGAATAGTTATCACAGTGTCACAGTGGACATCACTGACGCTGGTTTCAGATTTTGAAGAGCAATTGGATGAAATTTCAACGTGCAACAACATTTCAGCTCGTATGGACAACAAAATGTCCACTTGACCTCAAATAAACGTTGACTCGACGTCATAACCTCAAACATCAGTCACAGCATTGTTGTTGACCGGGAGACTCGGTGTAGGGTAGAAGCACCGTTTTGGGCCAGCTCGCCATTTGTGGCCAGTTCTTAAAGGTTGCTGATTACTTTGCTGATGCTCATATTATTCGCTTACTAACTCAAATATGGCTTGGAAAAAGTCTTCGGATACAGTTTTTTTTTTATAATTAATTAATCAGTTAAAAACCAATTTATTCAAAGGCTAAGGTGTGTTTTTCCCTTTTGTACCGTTCGTGGCTAAATTTTCTAATTCCACATTTGAATCGAGAGAATCTTGGATACGATCGTGCTAATTAACTGTGAAGAAGAACACCAGACAATATTGCGAAGGATAATAATTTGTCTTCTTCATATCAAATTCAATATTTCTTTTCAAATATCACTTTTAAAATCCAGTGTCATGTTTTCGCCATCATTGATACCATATTCCATACCAGAATCTATTTCAAACCTCCCTTCCATTTCAATTTCACTTTGCGGCACACTTTCATCAACCCCTGTCTGTGCGTTGACCTTGTTTCTTTGGTACCAATGTTCTCCAAATAACACTGAATTCCGTATGACATCGCGAAGCCATCAGCACACAAAGCTACTCCGTGTTCCCACCACCAGACGTCACGCCGCTACATTTCGGATTCCAACAGGGACTCGCGACGGGCCTTCAACGGTTACCCCCACCGCTTGCCGTCGCTAGGACCGGTGGACCCCCACCAGACCACTTCTATGTGGAGGAGGGATTGAGTGACGCGTGTTCGGCGTTTATACTGCATTGGATAGCGGACTGGAGAGGGGATTTAGGAAGGAGGGGCGGGGCGAACTGGTGGCCCGTTTACCGCGGGAAATTCAAACGGGTGAATGATTCAAGAGTCCGGTGACTCGACGAAAGTGGATTATATTCGGTTGGGAAGCCATTTCTGAAGTAGAATGGAATCGTTTAAGGAAAATCTGTAAATTACGTTCATTAATTCAGTATCCCTAACCTCAAAGAACTCAGAACCACAATGTGGCGGCCTTTCATTACGTAGATCACGTTTAGTAAAAATCTAAAATGGCGTGCGAAGTATCCTTAAGCACATTTAGCAGTACTTCCTGTTTGTTATGGGCTGTTCACGAGACCCTGGAGCAGGTCTCGACCGATTTCCGCGGTAGCAATCAAGTTAATGGAGGAGGTTTGTTTTATTTCCTATCCACTCGCTCCTCTCAAACCCCCCTTCGTGCAGTCAGTAGCACTCGGTAGAGCTAAAAGTCATTAACGCCCCTCAAAACCTGAAGGTAGGAGCGAGAGAGAGAGAGGGAGGTGAGGTGGTGTGGGTTCTTCCGCGACGACGGCGGATCTCGAACAGCCGAAAATATCGATTTTAGAGAGAAGCGTGAAACCGTGTGACGTGTACGGCATAAATTATAACGTTTTCAATTTATTTTCTTCAGCTCATTTTAACACAAAGTCCGGACCCAACGCCCTTCGAGTCTTCAGCAAATTTCAGCTCTCGTTAGGGAATTTTAATTGCTAAACGCTTCGGAATAATTAGTTCTCTTGATAACGTTGTTGGTGTCGCGTATACATATATATAGGTCCACAAGATTCAGGTGGAGGCATGTGACTATACTAACACTGCGCCGGACTTGTAGGGCACAACCCTGTATCGAGATCGAATTTCAAATGACGAAGCAGTTAAACTTCACCGACGACATAATTAGCGAACTTGCTAACGTAATGGGTAACGGCGAGGGTACGTTTACGTACGTACTACGTTACCGCCGGGTAGAATCGCTATCTAGATGCTCAAAGAGTCGCTCTTGTGTGTCCTGATGTTATTTTGATAACTTTTTTTTTTCCTTTACAGTGACGATGACGACGGTAATTTCAAGGAGGGAGTTTCATGTTTATCGATACTCTACAGAACTTACTGGTCGATAATGTTTTTACAAGTTGAATTTAGGGATAAAATTTGCGTGAGACTCAGTTTTTGTGATGTTCTAGATTATTCTTAATTCTTGGTTGTCTTATTGCCAGATGATGAATAGTTTGAATTTGAGCAGATATTCACGTCCAATTTTAGTGTCAGATAATTTAGATTCTAGATTACTCCCGATTGTAAGTAGGCATAAATAATAAATTCCAAACAGTTTTAGCTCATTTTCGATATCATTTTTTGAGATGATTGTAGATGATTTTACATTCCAGATAATTTTAGATTTCATGTACTCAATATTCGAGGTAGTTCAAAATTTGGGATTATTCAACATTCTAGATAATTCCTGGATTCCAGATGATCCTTGATGATTCAGATTCTAAATAATTCTGGAATCCAGATAAGTTTTGATAATTATAGATTCTATATATAATTTTGGATTTTAGATAATTATAAATTATACATATTCTGGATCGGAATCGATTTCAGATGATTCTGAATTTCCAATTTTCATTCACACAGTTTCACTTCATTTCACATTTAATCCCAGCTAAATTCCATCAATCAAATATCTCGCATATCCCAAATCGAAAATCCTTCAGTCTACCCTGAACTGCGTAGGAAGTATCTTTTGTCAAGAATTATCACTACCTCTCGGTCTCTAGAATTTCTAATCGTTGATATAGAACTCGCCAAAGTAGATTATAAATTTATAACTCAATCAACCCTCTCGCACGGAGCGTGGTCTCAATTACCCAATACGAATTATCTAGGTATAACCGAGTCCTTATATAATCACTTGCCAATTTTTGCATAGGTATATGTATATTACATAGGCACGTCAATTTTGTAAATCTCATAAAATCTTTCGAAATTATACCCAAAATTTCGGAAAACTTCTTAAATTATCCAAAAAATTGTGAAATTATTTGTCATGTTCAAAATCTTGCGGATTTATTTCTAATCTTCCGAAATCTCTTCGAATCTTCAGAATCATTAGACATGGTTTGAAGTCTTGTGAAACTCTGAATAAAAAATTCTTAAATTCATGGATATATTATCAGAAGTGAAGCAAAATTTGTTCAAACCTCTTCAAACCTTTCCAAATCTGGAAAATAATCATGAAAATCTCTCTAATCATCTGAAATGACTTTGAATATTTGAGATTCAGCTATTTCTGAAATGTTTCCTGAATTTTTCTCACATAATTTATCAGACTAGGCGGACCAATTAATCAGTTCAGAGAGAGGATTCAAATCAATTGGTTCGCCTAGTCTGATGAATTCTATGAGAATATAAAGATGCACATGAATCTTTCCTGAATGGTTCGAAATATTTTGAAGAATATGGATTCCCTCCTATCGCAATATCTGTGTCATTGCAATCACATGACTCTTCCATCCGACCCGATCCTCTCCTGATCAACGATTCAATTCAGCATTCCTCGGTCGAATGCCAATTTCCCACTCTTCATCGTCGCCTCCGAGTCCTTCAGAAAAGCGACACGCCCTTGCGGAGGACACCAATAATGCAAAGGGGCAACGTTAACCGCGCGAGCACTCTGGTGATTATGCTTCATCGACCGAAGTATGTAACCGGAGATTCGAGGATCAATCCGCTAATTACCGCTCCAACGATTGGAGCCGAAGCCCAAGAGACGTTCGAGAGGTTTCGCTCATGGAAAAAAGGCTCTCGGAAAGTTTTTAATGTGTTTTCACCTCTTTCATTCCAATTGTAAGAAATTTGAGGTGGGAGGTACTACGTTTTCCTTACTACGATCAGATAACGGATTGCAGGCTCAGCCCGGGACGCATTACGGAGGTGAAAAGTTTTAATTAGTTGCGGTGATCCTTGAGGCGCGACGAACTTGACGAGTGAGAGACTGTGACGTGGATAAATTGAAAGACTATCCTCGTCTTAGGTCTCGGGAGAAAAGACTTAAAAAATGACCGTGGTTATATCGAACAGCTTCCCAGTTCAGTGTTTCAAAGACCGATTCACATTGGACACGCTTTGCCTTAAGCCCTAAAAAAGGCTGCGGCTTGGGACCGCACCGGAAGTCAGAGGGCGCAGTGAGTCCGGTCCTCGAATTCTCCTTCTTCGATAAAAGACTGGGAATTGCTAGCGAAATTTTAGTAATGAGAGCAATTCTTCAATAGTTTCGTTAGTAGTGATTAGGTACAACATATCTATAATATTGTAGAGACCTTCATCTTGGCCTATTATTGAACTGAGTTCAGTTTTTTCATCATATCTCGACAACCATTGATCCTATCGTCACGGAGGTTATTATAAAAAATGAAGCTTACTAAATTCTCTACAAAAAAGGTTCGATACATTTTTCTCGTATCTTCGATAGTTTTTCTCTAATACACCGGTGAGTACGTTGATAATTTTTACAAGGTTTTATACAAATGTGGATACTTTCAGGCCTGTAATACACAGAAACTATCGACGATATGAAAAAAATAGCTGAAACCTCTGTTGTAGAGAATTCAATAACCTTCAGTTTTTCTAATAACCTCCGTGACGATAGGATCAACAGTTGTCGAGATATGATGAAAAAACTGAATTCGAGCAACTTTGATTCGAGATGGCCTATGTTTATGTTATAGGCAATAACACATCGGGTAGTCCAGTGAAGCTCGATCAAAATATACCAAATAGAAAAATCGATTGAGAAAAGGTACATAAATTGGTAAAGACCTTCCACTTCCCCAAAGTTCTGACATCTAACTGGACGATTTAATCCACCATCTTGAATCAAAGGTTCTCGAATTCAGTTTTTCCATCATATCTCGACAACTATTGAACCTACCGTCACGGAGGTTATTATAAAAAGTGAAGCTTACTAAATTCTCTACAAAAAAGCTTCAATACATTTTTCTCGTATCTTCGATAGTTTTTCTCTAATACAGCAGTAAATATGGACTCATAGTTGACGACTAGTCATTTCCGATAATATGTAGTTTTCTGTTCGTTTTTCACCCTCTGATACTTGCTTCACCTTTTTTCCTATAGTTTTCTCATAATGTTTTACACTATAGTGAATAGTTTCTGAATAGTCTTATTTCAGTAGTTGTTTTTTTTTTTCGTTTGTCAATCTTTCACCTCTTTTTCTGTACTTCTTAAATATTTTTCTAATAGTTTTTTCACACTGTTTGCAATAGTTTTCTAATACTTGTTTCAGATTTTTATAAACAGCTTATTTCTAAATTTTCCTCACAGTTCTTAACACTTTCTCAATAGTATTTTCACCCTTCTTCCAATATTCTCGCGAATAGTTCCCCATAGTTTATTCCCACCCTGGGATCCTGAGAGTTTCGTCCAAACATACTATACGTATATACACTAAGTCCTGTGACCCAGTTTGCCCCCGACTCTCTTAACTCAACTCTGGACTCATTCTCATCTCTGTTTCGAGTCGGCAAGCAAGGTTAGCGTTTCCGGTTTCTGATTCCTGGTCCCAATAACTTTTCTACCCAAGATTTAGGACTAATATACCTGCGCGACTGCGAACTATTCCCAACACATGGATTTTTACCCATCTTGAAAACAGAACAGACCCAGATTCATCATGAAAAGGGTTCAGGGCGGAGTGACCCTTACCTAAGCTCAAAGTCCCCGATAAGGCTCATTTTCAATGGCTTAGGATAGTTCAAAGGAACCTTATCGACGATTTCGGTTACGAGAGGGTTTCGCTACTCAGGTACCAGACCGTTCATAATCTTGCTATAGGCGGGGTTCTAGCACCACACTCTTCATCTTTTTTGATCATTTCATGCTCTTCAGTTATCAGTAAGAAGTAGAACAAGATAATTGATCGAATTATCAATAAATCTTATAATAATCGAACGAGAAATTGAAATTGACATTTTTAGCCCAAGGGGGTTAAAAGGGCTAAAACATGTTTTCGCGGATTCATCGATATCTTCTCGAGCCGATGAGATATTGACTTCGTCTTTGCTCCAAATGGCTGCTTATTCAGATACCTAAAAAGTACTTTGAGCATTTTTTTAAATTCGACTCCTAAGGGAATGAAAAGGGGTAGAACCAATTTTTGAGGCACGCAGCGCGCAGGGGTAGGGCAAAAAAAATTAGATAACTATTAGAAAACTGTTGATTAGTAACACGTAGTTCATATCGAACTATACTGTACTGCTTGTGAAACTATTGGACAGTAGTAGTATCATTTTGAAACACGGGACTAAAACGTTCTTTACATATTTCCGGAAATGACTAGTCGTCAACAATGAGTCCATATTCGCTGCTGTATTAGAGAAAAACTATCGAAGATACGAGAAAAATGTATTGAAGCTTTTTTGTAGAGAATTTCGTAAGCTTCACTTTCTATAATAACCTCCGTGACGATAGGATCAATAGTTGTCGAGATATGATGAAAAAACTGAATTCGAGAACCTTCGATTCAAGATAGTGGATTAAATCGTCCGGTTAGAGGTCAGGACTTTGGGGAAGTGGAAGGTCTTTACCAATTTATATACCTTTTCTCAATCGATTTTTCTATTTGGTATATTTTGATCTAGCTTCACTGGACTACCCGATGTGTTATTGCCTATAACATAAATATAGGCCATCTCGAATCAAAGTTGCTCGAATTCAGTTTTTTTATCATATCTCGACATCTGTTGATCCTATCGTCACGGAGGTTATTAGGAAAAATGAAGGTTATTGAATTCTCTACAACAGAGGTTTCAGCTATTTTTTTCGTATCGTCGATAGTTTCTGTGTAATACAGGCCTGAAAGTATCCACATTTGTATAAAACCTTGCGAGAATTATGAACGTACTCACCCGTGTATTAGAGAAAAACTTTGCAAGATAAGAGAAAAATGTATTCAACCTTTGTTGTAGAGAATTTGGTAAGCTTCATTTTTCATAATAACCTCCGCGACGATAGGATCAATGGTTGTCGAGATATGATGAAAAAACTGAACTCGTGCACCTTCGATTCAAGATGGTGGATCGAGCCGTCTCTACAGTAGATTACGGTCTCTACAAATTTATACAAAAGTAGAAAAATTCACTTTATACTCCCTTCAGAAAAAAAGTATATAGATCGATGATTCACAATATGTCTAAATTTTTTTTCCTCTTTCTGTCTCTTTCACTTAATTTGATACACTCATGCATGCGGTCAACTCGGTCGACTTATTTTGCGTCGTTGCGGTTAAAGGTATGTTATATGAAAACCTGTTATCATCGGTTCAACCGAGTACGATATCCCGTGAGAGATTTTTCTCTCGGTTTCGGATTTAATGACGTCAGCCTGGGTCCACACGGATGGATAATAATACGCGGTATTTACGCCCGTTTTACTATACGACTGCAACCATTAACCGCGTATTTGCATAGAGTTTATATACGCACGTACGTGCATACATAGATGCAGTTTGACTAGACACAACACGGTGCAGAGTGATACAACCTCGACCTGGATAGTTTCAAGTGAGTGCGAAATTGAAAACTTTCAGGATAGCCTATATTAATTTTATCCAATCTCGCGTCCTCTGCGATATATGATGAAAAAATCGCGATCAACGCTCAGCTGGAACCATCCGAACCCTGGAATGACAAGATGATTGAGACTGACAATTTTTTTTGTGCTTGAAAAAAATATCGTAATGAAATTCGTGGTCAGTGACCCAAAAAACATTTGGATATCAATTTTTATCGAAATTGAAATATTTATACGATTTTTTTTTTTAAAGAAGTTTTCAAATCTGACTTGAAATTCATGATCAGGGACCCCCAAAAAACTTTTGGGTATAAATTTTGATCAAAGTCAGACTATTTTTGGACTTGTTTCAACACATTTTGAATGAAGCAACATTTTTTACACCAGAAGTAGTGAAATCCTTCCCAAAAAGCATCCC
>JAFFZH010008841.1:0-16847 GCA_018420115.1 Euura saliciscinereae | reverse complement strand
GATGTAGGTCTAAATCACAGGAGCATGTGTAAACTTTTGAAATTTTTGGTTAAACTTTCAGACGATTATCCCGACTTCGGGTGTAAACTTTATGAATCTATGATCAACTGCATAATGTTGAAGCTGTCATGGTGGGCAACATGTCCAATACAACAAAAGTTGTCCTTCAAAAAAGTCTCTGTAAAAGGATTGAAATCAAATACAACTACCAAGTAGGTACATGAAAAAAAAAATCGAACCATATAGCGTTGTGTTCCTTCGCTCGCTACGCTCGCTCACTCGATTGGGTTTTTATAATTCGTGAGGAAAAACACTGGGAGCATGAATTTCGAGAAGATAAAATTTTCGAAAGAAAAATTCAAGGAGTGGTACTTGGCGGGCCACCATAGCAAGATAAAAAAAATGTGTCTTGTAGACCTTAGTGGTCACTCTTCCACTTACTCACACCTGGCCCGCAAGTACCACCCCCAGAATCTTTCTCTCGAAAATTTTCTCTCCTCGAAATTCATGATCCCAGTTTTTTTCCTCGCGAATTATGAAAACCCGATCGAGTGAGCGAGCGTAGCAAGCGAACGAGCACAACGCTATATGGTTTTTTTTTTTTTTTTGTTTTCTTTTGTACTTGTAAGTTCTATTTAATTTCAATTCCTTTACAGAGACTTTTTTGACGGACGACTTTTGTTGTATAAGTATTACTAATAGATAGAGATAGGGTGAGAGTGGCATATGGACTGAAGGTCCAGACCTAGGGGCTCGCTAAGCTGTAGTTTTGGTGAAAAATCTTCGAAAGCTGTTGTTTGCCCGGCTTTCTGTGACCGAATGTTTTCCTATTTCGTGCGATTTTTTTAGTCTCATCGAAAAGTCTCATTTTGCAATTGCGGATGGGATGGATTCCGGATGGGGTCGCATAAGTGACATGTCGAATTTCATGCCGGATATAAGCGGATAAGTTTCCGTATCAAGAGGAAAATTATCCATACTTGAACCCAGACAAGACCGAATAATTAAGATCCGTACAAAAGTTTATGACTGGTTAGAAATCAAATACGAACAGATAAGAATCCGGACTTCATCCGCTTTCCTGTCCGAAATTCTATCCGTCCCTATCGATTCCTATCTGACATTTCGCGCAGGGATGATTCATCAAATCGTTTGATATATATATATACGAGTACGGCATCACGCTGGTGGAAGAATTTATTTTTCTCAGCCTCATATGTTTATATGGAACCGTTTTATATACTAGATTTATCCAGATTACTACTCTTTGAATTTTATTCATTCGACCTACGATCGGACCTTTTGGCAGAGTAGCTTCAGGTATCGTGAGTCGTGAAGTGATCATATTTAATTTTTTTTCCATTTTCTTGTGAGGCTGCTTCTATTTCGAATTAAATTTCCGAAGGCAATTCCGCTTTGTTCCGGGATAATAATTTTTTTATGAAGTTCCATATCTGTAACATTCGCCAAACGACTGAAACGTGGGGCATCGATCGTCAAATAAAGGCAATTGACGCATGTTGTAAAGTCTTGGTTGTCATTGAAATGTCTCCACGTGGATAACGAATAACAGAACGTGTCAGTCGTGAGTTCATAAAATATCAAACCGGAAGTTGTTTTCACTGCGAATCATCATTCCGAATTCCGATCGCCCCCCCAGCTTGCCGCATAGTTGATCGAAAGGACATTTTTAGTTTATTAATTCCCTCACAAAAAGTACAAATTAATCGGGGAAGAGCTGAATACAGTCGATTGACCATCCCAGGAATTGATAAGTGAAAAAAACAGAGATAACCCTTGTGCAGAAGAACAAATAAAAATAGTGAGTAACTTTTATCTTTACGGCTAAAAAATCGTGAGTGGCTTTACATCCGTGTTCAAACGCGTAAAATTTATATGACTATTGAGTGGGTATAAATACGGATCTCCAGACAATGCAAATAACAGAAGTATTTTATTCGAAGTATACTGTATACTACATAATAACTTCATTATGAAAAAAGCCACTTTTTTCTTGGCATTCGCCATGTTGGTGATGTTCCAGAGCTACCATACGGTAGACGCAGGCTTTATTAGAGGTAAGAGTTGACGAACATAGCATGAAACTTTGATCAGAAAAATTATCTTGAACCAATGATCTGTCTTGCAGATCATATCCGGAAGGCTAAGCATTTCGTCGCATCGGTTTGGAATAAGGTTGGGGATAAGGTTTTGGATAAGATTAAAAGCCACCGGCATCATACCGCTGGAGAGGTCGCTCATCCCCCAAGAAAAGGACCTAAGGACTCAGATGAAGAATCTTCTAGTTCTGGGGATAATTCTTCCGGAAGTGACGAATCTAGTAGTTCTGACAGTAGTTCTTCCGGAAGTGACTCATCTAGTAGTTCTGAGAGTAAGTCTTCCGGAAGTGACGAATTTAGTAGTTCTGAGAGTAAGTCTCCAAAAAAAAACGAATCTATTAGTTCTAAGAAAATAAACCCGAAGATTCCTTCATAAACGTTGAAATTTAATATTGGCCAATTTTTGTTTGTTTTAATTGGCCCTTACGTTCTTCTGTTTTTACCTTGGTTTTTTCTTTCTATGAATTTTCGAAACGTTGTCGATTTCGATTTTTCTTTGCGTTTCACGAGTTTTTATAACTACTTGGAAAAATCATGAAAAATAAAAAAAAAAAAAAAAAAATAGCGCTTATGTTCTTCTACCTTTACCTTGGTTTTTTCGTTTTATGAATTTTCGAAACGTTGTCGATTTCGATTTTTCTTTGCGTTTCACGAGTTTTCATAACTACTTGGAAAAATCATGAAAAATAAACAAATAAAAAAAATGGTGCTTACGACCTTCTGCTTTTATCGTAGTATTTTTTTTTTCATGAATTTTTGAAATGGTCGTTCTTCCAGTTTATCTTTACGTTGTTTTTTAATTACCCTTACAAACTGTAATAAAAGGGCGACGTATCCGCCAAACTTACGACTTTTTGCACTTACATTTTTCGATCTCGTTATGCCAATTGATCTATACGTCTTGACCGTTTTCAGAGCGAATGGCGTGAAAAAAAATTGCCACCAAAGTCGCTTTTATGGCGCTTACGACCTTATGCCAGTATAGACACGCGATGTTAGAGTACCATAGTATTTAAAATGAACAAATGAGGATCCCACTTAATCGTCATTACGTACTTATAACGGGCGAATGTGTTTTCCGTCATCGTCGTTAATAACGGATGAGATTTCTCAAGGATGTAAAATTTTGGGACACGTCAATGGGCTATTCCACGTGAAGCGGATCAGTCACCTCTCAGATATTTTCTTAATTTTGCATGTCGATTGTGTAGGGGGAGTTAGATTTTTGTGCCAAAGCCCGATTTTGATAATGCAAAATTCGATTTTTTATTCGCAATAACAAATTAGAGAACCTTTTTTTTTCAAAAATTCATAACTCTGTAACAAGACCGCTACTGCGAGTGTAACAAGCAGAGTTACTCAAGTGCCGTTTGAAGTATACAAACAAGTAAAGTCTAATATCTGCTAGAGATAGGTCTTATTCTCTAGAGCAGTAAAAGAAGAAGTGAAGAGCGGGTGTTCCGATAGGAAACAGGAAAGCTAGTAAAGAGGCGCAAAAGAGTTCAGGTAGGGGGCCACGTGTGGCTGATGATGCATGAGGTGATGCGAAGTTCAATAAGCATCACCGGATGCATTGTCTCAGATTAAGTCTGGGAATCCAGAGTTAGAGCGGAAAGAACTAATTGTAAGAGAGCGGGAAGAAGAGTATCTAGTTACTATAAGCTAATAAGTAATAAGTATTACTAATAGGCAGAGATAGGTGAGAGTGACGTGTGGACTGAAAATCCACACGTAACAACTCCGCCAAAAATGAAGTTACATTCAATTTTCTTTTTGTGATTCACGCGGAAAGCTTCATAGAATTGAGGAAAAAATACAAAATTGAAAAAAACAATTGTTATCAATTGTTTATGTAACAATTAATTTTTCAAAGATTTCTAAAACACTGAGCAACACGCCTAAAAAATTCTAAGAAATTCTCACATGTACTTTGTACTATACTACAACCTGCAAACATTTTTGCACGGGACGTGGCAGCTTCGGCTCGCCTCGTTACTAAATGCTCCCTGAACCCTAGACGGTAAGTTATAAATTCATTTCCTAGGAGTGATTGTGAGTGAGAATGATTTCGGAATGAATTGGCACCTAGGGAACGATAGAAACCGAGAAAAGCTCCGAGCGGCGACAGAGACAAACTTGCGTTGTTAATTTGATGAGTACTTTCTTTGGGTTATTATTAAATTCTCTGAGGTAACCCGTTCTCCATGGAGAACCACTGACAATTGAGAGACGCTGAGGAAGTCACCAGAAAGCTCAGAACTTCCTCCAGGGGGACGCAGCCACGTGAGGGTAGCTGACCACTCAACTACGAGGGACGAGACAGCGGGGGTCCTCCTGCTGTCGTGAAGAGCCGTGAGTCCCCCAGGATGAGCACCCGCCTGCCCAGGGGCAGCCCGCAGCACACAGCAGTGACACCGCTCCGCATAACTCTCAGGAGTTAAAGGGTTTTCCCAGTGCCGGATTGAGGCCGCGCGGGGCCCGTAGCAAATTTTATCAAGGGGCCCTTGGTTTACTTAAGGTTTTCAAATTCAAGGTGTTTATTAAACATAACTATTACAGATAAACTTTTCTGGATTCAATGTGGGCAAATTTAGAGATTGTACTGTTGACATCGATTTCTCTGAGCAAATCAGTTTCTATGTTCATTAAGCTGAGGTAATTTAGACGTTCTTGGCCCATCGTGTTCCTTAACAGGGCTGGGTAAAATCTTCACAACCATTTGAAATGTAAAATAGAAAATGGAATTGAAAATGTATTTAAAATGTAAAATGGAAATGGTTTTTCGGATTCATATTTAAAATGGAAAATGGAAAATAGGTATTTAAAATGGTCTACAAAATGCAAAATGGTTTCTTTAAAATATACATGAAATAATGCAGCACGAATATTTTGAGTCCCTACATCACCATTCAATTTTTGCACTTATATCAGCTAGGTCAGAGCCGAAGTTCCATATCACTCATCACGTAGATGTATGCATTACTAATTCTGCTGAACGAATTTCATGCTCTGCTTGATTGTCATTTTTCTGCATTGTTTATTAGTATTTCTGACCAAACTCATCATCATGAATTTCCTGAATGTGAATTTTTTACTATTCCAACAATGAGATTTTTCATTCAACTTGCCGAACCTAATCACTGAGTTAGTGAGAATGCGCACGATTCCCTTTACGTATAGAAAGTCGCATGAGGTGTTTTCCGGTACAGAATTGGAGAAAAAGTACAAAAATCAAGCTCAAGTTCCGCACATCACATATTGTTATCATTCATTATCAATTTCTTGGCAATGAAATGAAAAATGTCCACCTTTCTGAGAACTCTATTATCAGTCAAGTCAAGTCAGTCTGTTGTGAAAAAGTGATGATTTTGTGATTATTGTCAACATTGGTATGTATATATATCAGTCGTATCTGCAGATCCCGGTAAACCGGAACGAATTCACCCGAATTGAGTATGTTGAAAACGGAACTTACGCGAATCGAATAGAATTGTCTACCAATTCTTTTAGATTATTTGCAAATTAAAAAAATTGGCGCACGAGTGTTTTGAATTCGATTGAATTCGATTCAATTCCGATTTCAGTATCCTCAATTCGATTTGTTAATTTACTGGGATACATGAGCTGCTATACTATAGTCAGATAGTTTACCTATTTGGCAATTTTTTAGCTTGATTTTCCGCGATCATTCCTGGTACACATTATTTAGAACGAATACGAACGTCATCAAATACCTAAATAACTATTTCGCACTTGAACTAACTGGTACGCCTACCATTCCTCCCTCAATACTCAAAAACCAGTCGAAAAAAACTTCAGTAATACGAACATAGAAATTGATGAACATGAACAGATTTTCGAACGTCAGAAAAAATACCATTTACCATTTGTCAAATGGGTAAATGGGTAGAGTTTGGCATTTTAAATATCAAATGTAAATGCTTTTAGAGATTCCATTTGAAATAGAAAATGCACATGCCATTTTGCATTTAAAATGCCTATTTCAAATGGAAGCATTTCAAATATTACCCAGCCCTGTTCCTTAACTCATTTTTGATACGCTTTAATGTTGAAAAAGAACGTTCGCCACTGCAGTTGGTGATCATGAGAGACAAGTACATGCGTAAGGCGATTTCTACATTCGGGAAACACGATTCTAAAGAATTATTCATTAAAAGATTATAGAATCGCAGTTCTAGAGCCTCGTCCTTCCTTAAATTTTTTGTTTTTTTTTACGCTCAGACAGGCGTCGGTGCGCGGGGCCCGTAGCATTTGCTACTCTTGCTACGTAGCTAATCCGGCACTGGGTTTTCCGAAATTCGCCAAGAGGGCGACACTAACCGATCATAGAATTAAGTAGAGCGTAAATAGGGGGAAATAGACACCCTGCTCAGAGAGATCACTCTGGCGTGAGCCCGTTTAGTGTACGGACGTGCGAACCGTAGAGTCACTTTTGTAGAGAGATTTTGTCGAGAGATTCTGTTGAGAGATTTTGTCGAGAGATTCTGTTGAGAGATTTTGTTGAGAGTTCTGAGTGATTTGAGTTTGTAAGAGCCCTGGACGCCTTAGCTGAGATATAAAGGTATTGATAAAGTAAGCGGCTTCGTTTTACCTGCAGTGAATCTGAACGGATCCCCTTGAGTTCCGTATTGAATTTGCGGTCTGAGAATAGACAAATTTTGGTTCCTTGGATCTCAAGTTCAGATTGAGACTGAGCTTCGAATTGTCGACCGAAGCCAGAGTTTGTAAAGTGGGTTATCAGAGAATTTTTATTGTTAATTTTGGGTACTGAGTAGAGTCTTTTCTTCGCGGAGGGTTTTGCCTCATGGCTTGATTCGCCATCTTGTCTTTGTCGTTGCCTCGTGGCTCTCAGCGGAGAGTCGGACGCGCCAGACTCGTATAGGGAAGATTCCTTGAGTTATTAGAGTTCATTTATGGAGAATTATTGCCTTGAAGGGCTGGTCATGAATTATTTTTAATTTTTTTCTGTAAAATTATCTCCAGGAGAATAGTGAATAAGTCGAGTCACAGGCTGGCTCGTCGTCAGCCCAAGCCCGCTTGTTTTTGATCGACTTTCCTCCAACGCAAGAACAAAAAAGCAAAAAAGTCTAGTTTTTAACGAAATCGGGGTGAATATGAAAAATTTGATATTCGTACGAAAAATTATTATATTGTTTTTATTATAGATCGAACCCTCAAGAATGTTCTTTTTTGCGTTTTATACCGTAAAACCATTGAAAATATCTACAGGCTTCACCCGTGGGGCAAGAATCTTCAGGCATTGAAAATGTTTTTTTTAATGATTTTTCATTCATTTTGTTTTGATTAATTTTTTACTACTTCCAATTATTTTCAATTATTTCCTCCGATTCTGAAACTCCTGCTGTAATTTGGTCATCCCTCAAATTTTTTATTTTTAAACGACTCCAACATGTGCGTTCCGCTGAACTTTTTTTTCTGCACTTAATTTTAGGTGTTTTACAATCAAACTTATTCCCGTCAACAAAAAACTTCCAAACCTTACATCCCTTCTATATTCGACTCGCGTGACAATAAAAACGTTACATCTGTTGCTCAAAATGTTAAATCTGCCGACCGGACACCCATACCCACCACCTACAATTTCTAAGTAGGTAGGTATGCATAACAATTTCTTTCATCTGAAATTCGAACGTGGTGGACCCCAATCACACATTCATATCCAGGTATCGGGGAAAAATCTCAATGTCCGGCGTTGATCAATAAAATGCAGAAAACGATGATCAGCCGACAGAGGTCCCACAAAAGGAAAAAATATGCAATGTACTCATTTAGAATCCTTTGGAGCAGTGGCGTAACTACCGGGGGTTTTAGGTGTGCACAAAACACGGGCCCATGGAAGCCAGGGCCCACGGCCCACGCTTCGAAGAGAAAAAAAATTGACTGCAGGCCAAGACAACCGAGGATAAAATGAGAAAAAATCTTTACATCTTTCTTTAAAATTTATTTCAACTTTTTATTTCCATACAGTATTAAGCAGAATCGAACTTAAAATCTAATTGATGAATTTTTCCGTTCAACGGAAATTCATCTTTCGTGCTTTCAGGGAAGCAAAGGTTTCAATTACATTTTTTACATCGATTTCCTGCGCTACTTTACTTTCGATAGAAAGTATAGCCAGGCTTGTCAGCCTTGTTTGAGCCATGGTGCTCCTTAAATAATTTTTTATCATTTTCAGTTTAGAAAACGACCGTTCCGCACTAGATGTTGCAACCGGCAGAGTCAAAAACAAAATCAGAGCTGAACATAAATCTGTAAAGGATGTGTTCAAAAGTTGGTACTCAATAATCAAGAATCTAGCTAACTCGTATACCGAGTTTATTTTTTCTAACTCCTTTCTGAAAGTAGTTCTAAACGATATGAGCTGTTGACAAAAGTTAGATGATAAATCAGACGGATATTTGATAACGGCATGCCGAGTTTTATCAATTCTTCGTCAGAAAGTCTGGAGTATTCGGGGAGAAGATGTAATCACGAGTCCAAAGTTTAGGACACACGCTCCCCAGCAGTGGCAGATGAACCGAATAGACCAATGGGGCAACGCCTGCACTACGGCGAATATGGAAAGAAAAGGGGGAGGGAGAACAGAGTGACGACCAACAAATCTCACCCGCAGCTCTGTCCCGTACTCATCCACTGTCCACGGACAGTTGCTGCGGTTTTTGTGCCTGTCGAAATTTCGAGCAGTTGTATCGAGGTAAGTCTTTTTGTATTTCTATAAGTAGTAAAGCCAAGAGCATTAATCATACATGGGGTACTCAAGCCATTACGGCCCAAGATTTAAATCAATATTTTTTTATTCTTCCAATAGTTTCAAACGATGTAGGTTTATATCACAAGAACATCTGTGCATTTTTTCAAATTCTTAGTTTTAACCGTTTTCTTGTTATGAATATTACAAACGCCTATTATTCTACATCAACAAACTCGATTTTTGAGACCCAGCCGACCGTGGGGGATTCAATCTTTCTATGACTTTACCGACAATCACAACCCAACAACTGAAAAAAAATTGAAACCGATTGAGATTTTCCGATCCGATCCAATCTGATTTCTCACTCCGGTTTATGCACACCCCCATTCCAGGTCCTCCGTGTCTACACTGCAGAGGTTCGGCCTAATTCGGAGCAACACACAAAAAAAACACGAAAAAAATAACCCTACTGAAAAATGTTACGTAATAAAGCATTGTGAAAGAATGACCCTCAAAATTTCTGCATCTGCATTTCTGAACTTTAGCACGGTGTAACTCCGTAACGGTCATTCTGAGAGAAAAATTCTACTGGACTTTTTTCTTCCTCTTTCGATTACCCGATGGCGGTATTTTTTAGTTTTTTTTTTGTTTTATGACAAACCTGTTCGTAAATACTGCGATTCTGCAATGCGCACCTTCGAAAGTCGAAGAAAAACTCTAACGATAAATTGAGATGTTGCCTGCTGCTGTCGTGGCTAGCGCTTGCAGACATTGACGCGATGGAAGTTTTCTTCGTCATTTACATAGCTAACGAATGTGCGTTCGAAGCATACCTAAGGTAAAGGAGAAATCTGTATTGCGTATTTTTTCTAATTCTGAAATTTGTTTTTAGGGTCGTAATAAACGGTGCCGAGAATAGGGATATTTCGTATTATCGTGGCATCGTCGGTTGTCAAGATATCTACAGAAACACCGAGAAGACAGGTATTCAAGCCACTGTAATGCTTCCACGGGCAGAACAATTCATTGCGATTGGTTCATGTTGTGCTTCCGGTAGCATATGATTGGCCGCGCATTGGCGTAGGCAGGGAAAATTCCCTGCGGCTCGGGACAGATATGACCTGTAGAGGCTGATTTGGCGCTACTGTCGATTCCTCGCACGGTCCCTATACTCGTCTCAAAGCGTATTCCGAATCACGTCTGCACCAGACTGCCTGCCCAGATACCTCTGCTTCCTCGGGATGCGTTGATATAGCTGAATACTTCACACAGTGAATTTTGCCTAAGGTAGTCCATGGGTAGTATCTATCCATGTGCGTAGGGAGAACTTTCGAAAATATGCAATGCTCATT
This sequence comes from Euura saliciscinereae, assembly GCA_018420115.1. NCBI lineage: Eukaryota > Metazoa > Arthropoda > Insecta > Hymenoptera > Tenthredinidae > Euura > Euura saliciscinereae. The sequence continues at coordinate 6,642 of JAFFZH010008841.1, read as the reverse complement.
GTAATGCTACGGCATTACGAAACAATTTGAAAGAATCTGATCGTTGAGCGTCACATGTTTGATTTCACAATTGTGAGCAAACTAATCTACACAGACACGTTGAACTCCGGATAATGGTCGCTTTTGGCGTCTGTAATGTAGAAAAGAATGGACTATCCTTACGTAATCTGCAAATTGAAAATATCGTGTTGTCCGTCTGTCTCAGCATCAGTTTCAATTTCAGTCTGTTCAGGCCTGAGTCCAGAGAGCAGACAAGGGAGTCTCAAGGAACTCTGCTGCAAGATGAAAGCCGCAAGATGTGCTCTGTTCGTGCTTGTACTCTACGCGGTGTCGAATCGTCCATTTGTTGGGGCTATTGTGGATAAAGTTCTAATGGTCTGGGATATAGCTGACAAAATCAAAGAAATGACCTCTCCCGACAATATGGAAGTACTTATGGACCAGGTATCCGGCTTGTCGCAGAGGATCGATTCTTTCGAACAAAATTCGGAGGTACATATGACGCTTGGTATGGAGAATTTGCTGCAACAGCTTCACACTGGAATACTGCTATCCGATAACATGCGTGTTCTGAACGATCACATAAAGAAAATCAGTGAAAAATACAAACAGTCTAAACGCTATGCCAACCGGACGGCAGGTTATTCGAATTTCACACTAAACGATTTCGCAACCAATTGCGTAACGAGCGGTAAGGATGGTTTGCCACAAACATTCGTGGATCTTCAGTCCGTCATACTCCGGAATAACAGCAACGCCGATCCTAATCTCCTTAAAATTTTGGCGGACGATTTCAAGGTGAGTTCAAAACAAGAACGATCTCCCGAACGTCTTTCGATTCTTTCAACCTTTCGATTCTTTCAATCCATGATAATTTTAACGATAAATCGAGAAAAGTTCGATGTAGGGTAGAATTTTGTATCCACAGGGAAAAATTGACACGCATTGTTTCGAGGACGTATCGCACCAATCCTTGCTGTACCATTTGTACAATCGTATAGCGGTCGCAGAGATCAAAGGACTCGCGGTGATGCAGTTCTCCTACATGATTCTGACGTACTTCGGAAATGGTACGCTTCGGAAGATACGCGGTGTAGAAAGCGGTATCGAGTATAATGAACCCGAATTCCCTTGCAGGACATTTGACGACAGAGATGCAACTGACCCAGAACACTTCCCGCATCAGACTTACTGAAACTATGGACGCGTTTCGAACGGCGATGTCAAACGCCTCTCCAGATTTGTGGAGATGCGATCCGCCCTTTCCGATTGGTGAGAAGCAACTTTTCTGGCAAATTCAAAAACGGAGATCGTTCTCATTCGCATGAACAGGGAATATTTGGTTGATAATGTACCGAAAAAACAAAATTTGGGCATTTTTTTTTTTTTTTTTATGGTTTCATTATACTTTCTCCTCTAAAGATTCAAGTTTTTTTTAACCATTTTGCTGGTCTTCGGTCATTGTACCGCGAAAACATGATGCGACATAATTACACCCTAAACGAACTTCACTCTAAAATTAAAAGAAAAAATGCATTTCTACTTACCTGACATATCTGAAAACATCCACGCGGGTATTGTTTCGTACCAGAAAACATATCCGCGTTTGATCGATGACGAAGTACGAACCATTCAATCGATCTAATTACCTGTTGGCCTGAAAATTTGAATACCCACCTCTTTTTCTCCTGTATGCGCTCATTCATGTATGTACCTATCTTCATTCAAGGAGCCGACGCTCACACGGAGCTGGATTTCCTACGAGCCTACGTGATTCTCGAGACGTTTCTGAGCCCGAAAGGTGGATGCGACAATTATTGTGGCGATTATAAAGACACGCAAGAATTTCACGGCTGGGATCCTTATGGCTATTGTAAGAAAAAAAGTCTCATGGAAACAGCCGAAGGGTGAATCACAAGGGAGATCCGGTGTACACAAAGTAGAAAATATTGGAAGATATTGGGGGATATTAGGAAGAGAGCGATATTAGATAAAATGTTGGAAAATATCAGGATATATCGGCAAATGTCTTAATACACTAGGTACAGTTACCCAAGCTACTAGCTTACAGCTGTCACATATAATAATAATAATAATAATAATGATAAATATTGGTGAATATCGAAATATAGGAAATATGGTGTACGCATTTTCGCTCGTAATTCACCCCCGGAAACAACAGTAAATCGACTTGTCGCTTCACTTCGGTTTCCATGAGTTTCTATAAGACCTTTTTTTCACCAGTTGCGACTATAAGCCAACGACAACCCAGTTGTAGGGAGGGGGAGTTGCACAACTGCAAGTATTACGATTGGAAACAGGCCGTGTGTCTAGCCGTTAGTATTCCTATTCTATCATTCATTTATTTACTCATCAGGTGATTTATCACGATAACGGATGTTAACCACCTTCCAGCCGAATGCTACTACGGGAGGTCGTCGATACGATTACATAGAACGTCGTAACATTTTGGGTAACAAACTTGGTGTTTTCGGCAAAAAGGAAAAAGATTGCGATCCAACCCGACTTGCGTCACTTACCTCGAGCTATCTTTTTAATATGGAAATCCATCAGGTTTGCCACCTCTGTATATGTACCTGTCTCGAACCAACTGTGCGATCAAAGGCAGACTTATTCGTAGGGGACGTCTACGCAGATGTATCATCAAACAAGTGAGACGAAAATCCGTTTTTCACAATAATTCGCTGGTATAGGGAGTGATATGTATCAACCGTAGCTTTGATATTTTCCAACAGGGTCGTAACTGCAATAAGATTTAAGAGAGTCGGAAAGCTTACTTTCCTCCAGATAGAAGAAGGTGAACTTTTGGGAGAGGGTAAAATAGCTGCCAACACCTTGCAATGGGTGGATCTGTATAGGAACGAACACAGATGGAGCAAACAGGGTCTGAAGCTGATACGGTCGATAGATGTACAAGCTCTAACCTGGTCCGAGAGAACAATTGATCTAGATGACTTAGTTACTACCGAGCCTGGCCATTGTTTAACAGGTATCAAACCAAACCCAAAAATACCTTCGTTTCCATAGCAGATGATGTCTAATTCTGATTCCGTATTTTCTCCTTCTAATATATTCGAATGTTTCCCTACAGGCGTGAGGTTGCGGAAGAAAAATTCGCATTTCCGTTTGGAAATCAGAACCACGCCGTTCAATTTAACGACTGGAAAGCTGATAGATCCTCTGACGACAAGTCAGTGGCATGGAAACGATGATACCACCCCGAAGTAAGATATTACGGAATCAGAGCTTACGTAGTTTGGTTAACAAAACGCAAAAGTATTAATAACGGAGACATCTTTTCATATTCTTTTCACAGAAAGCCTGTTGTCTTAAAAAATCCGGACAGATCTACGCTTTCGAGAGTTCAATCGACAAATAACTTCGGGAAAAACCAATACGTAGAATTCGTTACCACTGATATGGATAAAGACGTGGCGCAGAGTACCGTTCCTTTTATCGACACTCAACCCGTTCTCCCGAACCCAAGGACCGTCCTCGCAGGTGCTGGCATTTACTTCAAGGGAAAAGAAGGATATGGAGGATTCATTGCTCCCAAACTGAAGACGTATAATTTAGGGCTGCATTTGCGCACCGATCACTCCGTCTCGGACTGATAGTCGAGTGCATGGTCGAAGCTGCAGCCAAACGCGATACACAGGAATTGGTGCCCAACCGAAGACGATGTGCGAAACGCTAATTTTAGAATAAATTGAACTATTATACTCTCAACTTTTCTTACTCCTATGGATTATACTTGACACGATGTGAAACGTGGAAATAAAATACTTATCTCATCGTTGATACTGCAGTCATTGGAAATATAATATCACTACATCCTCGCGACCTCCTTTCCGTCGAATCTTCGCCAACTATTCCATGATCCGGATCCCAATGTTCGACGTTCCTCGGGGGGAGTACCTCGCTTTCTTCCTCCAAGTTTAACCTTTACGAGTATTTGCAGTCTCAACTCTCTCCCCCTTACTCTCGCGGCGTGAGCCAAAGCGGAGCTTCAACTAAACTGACATTCAAGTGTATTCAATTTTCGGCTAGATTAAATTGTATTACTATTTTTCTTGAAAAGCGCACTTTAATGAATAATAAATGCAACGAATATTCATGTTGACCGAGTCAAATGTGTCTGTTTCAACGAAGTGAACGTCTCGACAGACAAAAAACTATTGAGGCTATGTCCATCGTGAGTCTTAGAGGTCAGAAACTAGCGCAACTCCGAAATAAACGGAAGGCCGAGAGGACCCGATATTTGAACCCTTCTAATTGCTGCAGGACGAACTTCGAAGTCACTTTTCGTCATTGATAATGCATGTTCATATTAGATTTTGGACTAAAGCGTGCACCAAATGGTTCAACCTTCTTCATTGATGATTATCTTTCATTAGCCGGCCGTGCTATTGTAGAATGAAGTGAGAAAAGTTTCCTCTGACAAACAGAGAAAAGCCAAAAAAGCCTTGATTTTCACGAAATAGACGTCAGTATAAAAAATTACGTCTAATTCACAGTAAATTGTATTTACTTTTTTATTGAATTATCCTGTACTCAACGAAAGTGCCCCGTGCAAATTTCATGAGAATGCTCGGAAACCACTTCTCAGATTCTTTTCTCGACCAGTCATATTTTCCGATGGTTGGAAAAACTGCATCTCACGTCCTCGAGAACCTGCAAATGCCACGGAACTTTCTGTCCTAGAAATTCATGGTGATCAGTATGTAAGAATTATAAGATCTTATTTGTTGAATCAATTTAAGGAGGTTGGGGCGTTTGGTTGAATATAAGATAAAGACTTGAAAATTTGGCGAAATCAACATTGTGGCACACAGAATTTATTGAAAAAAATTCAGTTCATTTGACCGAACCGTTTTCCAGTAAAAAATTCCGAAAGTTGCTCGATTCAACACGTCAAGTATAGGGAGTCATAGGTGATCGTGTCTATTTCACTGGATTCGACTTACTTGCATATAAGATAAAAATTTAAAAAACATAGCGGTTTGTAATATCGACTATCACGAGTATTATGACGAAGTTGTGACGTATTCAACCGACCAGTTCAAGAGAAAATCATGATTTTGTGTTGAAAATTGTCGTTTTGCGGGAAGACTCGGCCGTAACGCGGCAGCGTCGCATATCTTCACCACTGGGCGCGCAAATTGAATCGTAGTATGTAATGCCTGCCACTTTAACGAATTTCTTCATTTTTGGCGCAGTAAGTTGTCTACAATATTCCTTAGTAATTTGGCAGGTATTAGGGAGAACTTTTTTTTCCAGTATGCCTATGTTGAAGGACAAATTCATGTATCGCAAGATCTGTAAATTGACGCCCGTTGCGCATTTAATTACTTTTAATATCTGTGCGTTTCCTGCTTCAAATGCAAATGTCGAATGAGCCCAGAGGGGACCCCAATTATATACGCTTTTTGCGATGTGTAGCAGTTGCTGAACATTGAATGTCATGGTTTTTTTTAGTACAACTGCTCCGTTTGCACGACAAATTGATTCAACAAAACATCTGAATGTTCTAATTGCTGGTACGTAATGTCAGTTTGCAATAGAATATAAAGACTTTCAACCAACAAACTCCAGTGCTGTGTAAATTTCTGTTCAAATTTCAGAGACAAAATAGGCAAACTATAATAAAGCACCCAATTTTCCCATTCTCGCGCTTTCCAGTATTTTCTGTCTGTTAATGGCCTTGTGAGCCGAGCAAGTTGATTCGGAGCCTTTATTCGCAGTAACTCGGCACTGAGAAAATGTAGGTCTTCTGATGACAATAAATCCAACATCAGCTCTGTTATTTGTTTAGCAACTCCTATCAAAATACAGTGCATATAGTCAGGCATAAAACTTGATATGATGTTGAAAGCAATCAAATTTAAGAGGGGTGGTATGCTTTGTACACCGCAGACAGGTTTTTTAGTGCTCTGAAATTCGTCCATGAATGCGACTGTATTATCTAAGGTTCGTGATTCTGGAGTATAACTGAGAACAGTATATTTCAATGACTTTGCCTCCTTCATGTATACGCCTGGGTGTAGGCACCAACCACACCCATAACTGCCATTAAACTGCTTAATGCCTTGCATAGGGGCTCTAGCAACAGCATCCACACAACAAGTTAGAGCGTAAACTTTAATCAGGCGGCTTTCGTCTCTAATTTCGCATTTGATTCCCAAAGTGGAAATGTTGTTCATCATGTCTCGAAATGGCTTCATGAAAATGTCCATGTTGGGTTTGGTTTTACCAAACCAGAAGCCACACGTGACAAGATTTCGGAACCTTTCTTGCACCGGTAACTCATTAATCATCAACTGGATAGGCCAGATAGAATTCTGAGAGCTTTCAAATGCCGGTATTCCATCTGTGTTAAAAGTGACGGTAGCATAATTCCGCTTTTCCTCATCCGACAAAGAAGAAACGAACGTGCGGTAACATTTACCGTCACCCAGCAAACAGTGGCATACCCGGTACATCATTTTGAGGTCACATTCACGAAACATTGCTACATTGCAATTTAATGTACCGGGTACATCATAGGTCTCTTAATCACGAACGTATCGAGTACATACAGTACGACCTCCGAATAAGAACGGTAAAGCCCCCAAGGGGAAG
>JAFFZH010008836.1:0-15619 GCA_018420115.1 Euura saliciscinereae | reverse complement strand
TTTTATGTATACAGTATCAACATGAGATAAAAAAAAATAATAGAATAATATATATGTATAAATATATGATAGAAGTTTTTAAAAACCGGACGTGAAATCGCTCAATCTGCATCGGTTGTGCCTTTATTTTAATGAATAATAAATACTTACATTATAACTATAGAAGAATGAAAACCAAAATAGGTTCGTTTTTTTTTTTATGAATTGAAAATCCTGGGAAAAACTGATTTTTTGTATCATCAGATCAGAAATACAAAAATTTTCTTTTTCATCTGGTAAGAAAAAAACGAAAAGAGAAATATTAAATGTTGAGTCAGATTTTTCAGTTCAATTTTGAAAATATTCAAAAATCTCTTGTTTTTTTCCTGTATTTTCGAAACTGGAATGAAAAAAATGATTCTTCAAGTTTGCTTCAAGAGATCGAAAAAAAGAAAATTTGGAAAAAATTTCAACTTATTCTTCAAATTTGATTCTCTATCTTATTGAAAAAAATGAATTTCTTCACAGTTTTTGAATAAAACAGAAAAATTTTTAATCGATTGATTTTTTCGAATTTGAGATCGCGAATTAATAATTTTTTTTTTTTTTTTTTTGGGTTCGAATCTAGTACTAATTGGTATAATAAAAATTCTACTATAGAACTACACTGTAATTGTGGTTAGAAATATGAGAACATGTATTAGAAAAGAAGATTCAAGAACAAAAAAAAAAAAAAAAAACTATTTGGTAATACTACTATACGAAAAGTGTGTTAATATATAGGAGATTGAAAATAGTAGTCTGTAAAACAGCGTAGAATTTATTCGTTCTTAGATTATATTGATAGTATTTTTCTCCCTACGGTATTATTATTATTATTATTATTATTCAAAATTATACTAAACTAAATAAGACACTAAAAAAAGGAAACAGGTTTTCTCAAAATTATACGGAGTCGTTTTAGCACATTTCATCTTCTTTTTTACCTCTAAATAACGATTTTTGTTGTTCGATTTGACAGAAAAACATGAATAGTTGTTCAAATAGTTTTTTTTTTTCATAATTTCAGAATTGATTTTTGAACTTGAATCAATTTCGGGAGGCAAAACTTGTTACTTTGACGACAAAAAGCACAAAAGACAACAACAACACGAATAGTTGCGTTTAATACATATTCGAACTATTTTGTTAAAAAATCTTGCATAGTTGACTGATTTTAACGATCACACAAATGTTTACTTCGAAAAGAAAAAAAAAACTGACTCCGGATGCAAAAAAAAAAGCAAAAGAATTAGTAGTTTAACTATTGACTTATGATGATAAATAAAAATACAGGTACTATAGATAAATTATTCGAGTTTGTGACTGTAAATTATTAGAATTTTAATTTTTCAGCAACTAAACACTAAACACACAGGTAATAAAAAAAAATATTCAAATTCTATCTTTCGCGTCACTAATCGTTAGAAGGAGGCGTTTGATACAAAATATTTTAATGAGAAAATCAAGAATGAAAAAAGAAAAGAAGAATAAAATCTGACGAACAAATAAACTAAATAGATAAATGATTGATAAAAAAATTAATCGTGTAAATGTATTTATGTAAATATTTGTGTACATACATTATTAATTATTATTATTATTATTATGTAATAAGTATTGAATATATCTCTGTCAAATTTATCGTCATTTATTAATTAACTATGCAAAATCAATAATGATTATGAATATATTATTATTATTATTATTATTATTATTATTATTATTATATATGAACTATAAGATATTAGAAGTGACATTGTGACAAAAAAAAAAGAAGAGAGAAAAAAGCGATTATTCAAAGTTTAACAAGAGTTGATTAAATAAAATTTAACTAGGTATATATATAATAATTAGTGAATAAAAATTCAATACAAACTATATTATATATTTATGTACAGATGATGATTTGGCGCGATATGTTTTTTTTTCGTTATAAATACTGATACTACCTACGACTACGAATTTACTGAATCAAATATTGTAATTAATAGTAAAATCTGATGCAATAATCATTAACATTATCATTAATTATGTATCTTCAATCTTTTTTTTTTTTGTTAGATTTATTTCTACAATTTTATTTTACCATCAGATATTTACTAATTAGACATTGAAGAAGAAACGAAAGAAAATGGCGCGAAAATATTGATAGTACAATTATCGGATGATTAGTATTTTAATTATTATTTAGTTGTTTAATTTATTTAATCGTTGTTGTTATCGCACATGAATGATGAACGACTTAAAATGTCCCATTTATCACGAAATTTTGTGATATCAATGATACTGTAAAAAATATTGCAACAATAATTGGGTCTCATAGAAAAAAAAAAAATGAAAAAAAAAACTATTGCACTCGTAATTTTAGAACAATAATGGACCAATATTATTGAAGCAAGCGAAGAATTATTGCAATATTTAGAAAAAAAGTGCTACAGTATAAAAAGTTTATCGAATATTGAAACAATATCGATGCAAATGTTGAATGACAAAAAAATAAATAAATAAATAAATTCAGTGCAATATTTCGTGTTGTGTGGGACAAATTTTTTCATATACATAGATATACATATAATAATTTGCTTATTATCATTATTACATATATATTTTAATATCGAGACGAATAATACTTGAATATCCATTACTTTCACTCCTTTTAATAATTGTACATTATTATTATTTTTATTATTATTATCATTATTATTTATATATTTTTGAAATAGAATCGAAGAATTGAAATTAATTACATAGAAATTTATATAACAGATATTTTTTGGTCATAAATTGCGCAGTGAATTGATATTCATATTCATATACATATAATATACACTAGAGGCCGTGTATATCTATATATTATTAACCATATATCATTTATCTATATACTAAGTTTATCATTTGATTATGTTGTATTGTACCCTATTCCTTAGAATGTAAAAAATTTAATATATTCATTGATATGAAATTATATATATATATACAAATATATATATAGTATACATAAATATATCACGAGATGAAAGTATACTGATTTTTCAATTTTTTTTTTCAATTATATTATAGCAATCATTTTTCGCTTTTTATAGAATTCCCTATTTTTCACGTATTTGTTGCTGTTGTAAAAAACATCCAAATATTTGTCTGTAATTGATTTAAAAATAATTTTTCTAACTCAAATCATTTAAAAAAATATGACATTTTTCAATTCAGTTTTCTTTCTTCTATTTTATTATTCAGGATACAATTTTTTCACCCTCTAAAATCTGTGAAAAAAATTTGATACAAACAAAAGTTTGTTATCAAACATACATTTAATTGAAAAGTTTAGCAAAGGTCGAATCTTATCATCGATTTCAGGACTTCCCAAGTGTCTAGAGACCCTACTTGAATCTATAACTGAATCTCTTGCGCTGCTCCTTGTCCATGGAATTGAAACTACCCCCCAGATTTTTGCAATCCTTTTTTTTCCTCCTCCCCGCTGCACCTCGATCGTCGAGCATGAAATTCTCCTTATCGTGAACGCAGTTCTTCCCCTTCGCCGATCCTCCCGCAGAATCTGCACGATCATGAGACGGACCATCGTCGGAGGGAGCCTGATTCTTCGCCTCCTTGAGGACGCAACCCTTCCCTTCCACCTTCTCCCCCTTCTTAGGAAGATCAGATGACGCGGTACCTTCCCTCATCACCAAAACCGTCTCGCGATTAGACCCAGTGATGAACTTGGGACTGTAAATGGTCTCCAAACGATCGTCGACCTGATGCTCTCTGATGACGTCGAGTCCTTCCTCGTAGGTACTGCAGCCGTGACGGAGATCGACGGACTCTAAACCGGCTTCTAAAAGAGATACAGAGTCTGATCCACGGGCGTCTTTATCATCGCGAAACGGGAAACGACCCCGAAGAAGCTCGGATAGCATTACCACATCCTCGCGCTCCTCCTTCTTCTCCTCCTTGTCCAATTTGATGGACGCTTCATCTATGAGTTCTCCTCCGTCCCGATCCTCCTTCTCAATTTTTGTAGTTTTTTTTTTCCTCCTGAAGGGATTCCTTCGACCCTGAGGCCTTTCTTTCTCGTCCCGAGGGCGTCGCTCCTCCTCCTCCTCTCCGGAAGCCACCGAAGACTCTGAATAGGTTGAATAATCGCTCGGTATGGACTCCTCGCTCTTCTTCTGCTTCTGCTTCTTGTTCTTCTTCAGGATCTTCACCCTTTTCTCTTTCTCTTTGGGCTCCTCCTTTTCCTTCGCCTTGTCGATGACGATGACAACCTCCGGCGACAGCTGGACGAGCTCTCCAACCTCCAGTCCCTCCAGGCTCTGCTTTTTCACACTGAGCTCTCCCTTCTCGTCGATGTGGATTCTCAGCTTCTTCTTAACCTCGACGTCCTCCTTCGCAGGGTCACCACTGACGATCTTCTCCTCCTTGTTCAATTTGCTGACGGTGAAAGCTTCCTCGTAGGTCGTCTCCGGCCCCCCGACGTTCGGCTTCAAGTTGAGTCTCCTCGGGCTTTTGACCTGGACTAGAAACGGGCTGGGAGAGTCGTAGCAGTTTCTTCCAGGGTCTTTGGCCTGCGTTGGGCTAAAACCCTGCCCAAACTGTCCCGAGTCGGCCCACGGCATCGCGGCCGACCTCCTCCTCTCCATTTCCGCTTCCACCTGGCTTATCTTGCTCTGAAAATTGGCCAGTCTGCTCTCAGCCACGACCCTCTGCGAGTGGTAAGGCGCGTAGTTGAGGTTGACCCTCTCCTCGCACTCCCTTTGCCTCAGAGTGTTCAAGACCTCTCTGAGCTCGGCGTCGGACTTGATACCGAGAATCGTCGGGTCCAAAGTGGAAGCGGCTGCAATCCCGACGCTCTGACACTCCCCGATGCCCCTGTTCAGCAGACCCTCAACCGCTGCCTTCAGCGCGTTCACCTTCAGCTGGACCGTGGTCAGCACAGGCACGAGGTTCTGCGGCGGATTCGACACCATGTGTAGGTTTATCATCCCGGTCACCTGCAGAGCGTTCCTCGCCTCGTTCAAAAGCTGCTCCTTCGTCAGGGTGGAAATCGCCTTCTGGGCTCTCTCCATGGTCTCGTCGACACTGCTGGTGACGTTCGAGCCCGGCACCTTCCTGAGGACGAGCCTGGTAGCCGCGCAAGGTATGACGCCCTGGATAGAAAGCAACTGGGAGGCCAACGCCTGGAGATTTATCGAAGCCGGACAGTTCGCCCGGGTGCAGACCGTGTCGTCGCTTCCAGGAGAGCATCGATGTCCCTCTCCCTCCTCCATGGTGGTTTTCGGATTGGGGGAGTTCGTCCTGCGGCAGCAATTGCACGGCGAAGATCGATTCTGAGGGTTGTAGTGATCGAGGAACTGTTGAGGTGCGGGGGGCGGGGGGTAGTTTGGCGCGTATCCCATCAGTCCCGCGGGAATTTGTGGTGGGGGTTGATTCTGCTGTACCTGCGGAGCCTGCGGCATGATAAAAATGGGCGCCGTGTTACCGACGCAGTTTCTTATCTGGTCCAGGATGTTCTGGGGCAAAAAATTCGCGCACGGTATCATCTGCTGCTGTCCCATTCCGGGGGCGCACAGGCAGGGGTTCAGTGGGACCGACTGAACACTCTGGGGATACGGAGTCTGATGGTTGGTGCAATTGTACTGATGGTGATCCTGCTGCATCGGTTGACCGAAGTGGTTCTGACCACATAAGCCTAGAAGCGAATACGAAGATTACGGATTTTTCTACTCAACCCCACTTATTTCAAGATTGTCAATTTATTTCTCGAAAATAGAACGAAAGAAATTGTCTTTGATGAATGCTTAAGAGTTTTTTTTTAGTATTAGACGTCATGATGGGTCAAATTCCTTCACTTTTGGTCGAATAAAGTCACATTTTATGACTCCCTTCCTTTTTTTTCATTCTCATTTCAGTCATTCGGACTAACCTTGCTGATTAATTCCGAAAGGGTTTCCGGAATTCTGCATATTGAGGTAGTTTTGGCTGCTATCAGACCTGACAAAATTTCCCCCTATTCCTGGGATTTGGGTCATAGACGAAGCGCTGGGATTCTTGAAGGCGAAGTTGACGTGTCCTTGATTGAAGGCTTGACCCACCTGAAATCATTGAAATTGGATCAATTTCATCCAGACCATTTTTTGTTTGTTTTAGGGTTAGTTTGAGGTTTCTTTCCTGACCATCATAAGTTTCACTTCAATCGCTGTATCTGCTTTCCATTTATCGAATAACAACTATTTTCAGTTACTGGAGACTATTTTTCTGTACTTTCTTCATTTGTGATAGCATAAAACTAGAAATTTAACGACATGGTTAATTTTGCGTCAAAGAATCTAAAGAAGAGAAGAGAATCGTAAAACAAGTGTAGCATGAACTGTGATATCAATCGATAATCACAATCTTCAAACTGGACATTTTTTATCGTTGCGAATCGACCTTCCATTCTCGGAGGTGTCAGAATAACTTCCTATTTCTACTGAAATCAAATGAAAAGAAGCAGATCATAGAGACAGGTTCTCGTTCTGCTCGATACGTCATTGTGTGATTACGAGACGTTTCATCAAAGTCATGCCACAATCAGATACAAAACTAGCGCGTTATCTCTCAAGCGTGCAGTCCTCCCTGACTCGTTATCCAATCTATCATCTCCCCTATCAGTGTCTGTGGCACACTTAGCCTTTTCCCGCTGAAACAAATCATTTTTCTGAAAAATCGGTGGAATTTGGTACAAATAAAAATTGATAACACCCGGATACAAATTTGAACAATTTCCAAAATTTTGAGAAGAACGTGAAAATTAGGAAAACGGCGACAAATATCCTAAGAGACACGAAAAAATGCTGTTTTTTTTTCAAATTCAGACCGTGCCGAGTCCAGTCGAGTGAATTATCATACAGAGCGATATAATCACACCTGTGAATCGTTCTCATTAGGAAAAGAATCTCTGTATGAATACTTCCCTCTATTTTTGTACATAATGTAAATAAACAAAGCTCTCAAGATTTCGTGTCTCTATATAATTCATATCAATATAAAATAAACAGTGTCAAGAAAAAGGAAGGGTGGTGATATTTATTGGTTCAATTGGGAAGACCTCTGGCCCCATACACACTTCGAATGGTAATTCGGCCCCCTCCACATCCTACCGCTCGTATTCTTAGTGGGGATCACATAGCACGTAGAGTAAAATGATGTTATATCGTGTCAAGGCTGTTCCTCCTCCTCCTCCGCCTCTGCCCCTTCCTTTTACTGAACGAAGCACGACACGACGGACCAGTTTCGATACTCTGAGACATAGACACACTGTCAGATAACAGACTCATCGACAGATGTGCGTGCTGCCATATGCAAAACCACAACAACAACATCAACAAACCAAAGAAGAAGGAAAAAGTGCAGTGAATTCCTGTGGTTTAATTTTTTTTTTTTTTTTGGTCCTGGGAATTTTTAAAACTATTCACGATCAATCACTGGGAAGATTACACCGGGAGACCAATAGAGGCTGTGGTGTGCAGAGGCATAGCTGAAGCAGCCACATCTAGTGAGTATGTCGAAGTCGTTGAACCCAAATGTGAAGCATGATACGATTGTGAAAGGCAGGACAAACGTCAGGATCTGTTAATGAACTTGAAATGTATTCTTGATGATCTCGGAATTATGATCGCGTCATCCTCGATGATTCTTGGCCTACATTTTTTCCTTGGCTTCTCATAACACTAGATGAAGCGATTTCCTTATCGCAACTGAAGATATATAGCTGACGTAAACAAAGGTGTTGCGTTATCGAAAATTGCAGCTACCTCAACGATCGACTTTGGCGAATGAAGCCTGTGAAATGAATGAAGATTATGGTTTCGTTCTTCATAAACGTCTGTATATGAAATTGAAATTTTCTTGACATCAATTTAAAAAAAAAAAAAAAACTGTACATGTCTGACTGTGAAATCGATCAAATTGGTCATTCAATTGGTTTGGGATCAAAACTATTGAAGACCGAAATCTCTGAAGCTTGTAATACATGATCTTGAAATTCTGAAGTTTGGCTTCTTGGATTTCCACCCGATCAAAATTCGGATCACAAGCTCTGATGAATCTTTCGGAATGAAGAGAGCGGAAGTCGAGTGAATTGAGTGACTGTTTCCACTCACTCTGACTCGCGGATATTTCTGATTGACATTCGACTTGATTGGATGGAATAAATGACTCTGTTATTCGATTTCCGCTGCTGTTGGTATTGTGGAAACAATTTTAAGAGGTACTGTTTTTATCGTTTAGGCAAATATTACGTTACATGATCGCGTAATGTTCACCTGATTACAATACAGTCAATATGTTTTATTTTGTTTATTGGCTAGCAATGATAGTGATAATTTTATTTCAAGCCTTAGTACATGAATATTGCCTAAAAAACAAAGAAATATGATTGTTATGATCGTGGTAAATATTTACTTAATGATGTACGCAAGCACCTATGAATAATAATGATAATATAGTAATAATATGGGATATAAAGTGATTTTATGACGATTTTGAGTAATTTGGATACTTATTTCAAGTGATTGAAAAATTTCTAGTCATTTCAGTTCGTGACATTGTCGAGTTATTGAATATAGCAATTGCTAAAACATAGTAATGGTCGCGATTTTATAGTAATTTTTTAGTAACTGGTAACTTTACGGTGATTAGTATAGTAATTTCATGATAATTTATTCATCTACTTCTTCAGTAACCATTTCGAGTAATTTGATTCCTACTGGTTCAAAAGCAATCGAAAAAGTCTTCATAGCAAATTTCAAATCGACTCTCTAGGCATCGAATTCGACCCTTGAAACAAAGATTTCAACGAACTTGATAGTGAATTGAGGCCCTCAGCGATTTTTAGTAACAATTTCGAACAAGTTTTACAAAAATCATTTTTCAATCTGTCACGTGAATCGTTATAGTTGTTCAAATCGTTTTCTTGACTGATTTCAGGAATCCAAGATGGCGCACTCATCTCGCGTCAAGGATTACGACTTCATACGTGACCTGGTGACCGAGATGGTGCACGACCGCTGCTTCTGCGATCCCGGTTCCCGCGAGTTCGTCGAGTTCGACTCTCTCCGGCTGAAGGCTTTGAGTTTCCCGGACAAAATTCCCGTCAGCGAGATATACTCGGCCGAAGTTGGGATCCGGTTCTCCGGTGACCTTCGGGTCTTCCAAACCGTGATAAAGCTCCTCCCGGAGGAGACCGAGGTCGCCAGCGCCCTCGAACTCTTCCAGAACGAGGAGCTCTTCTACAGCAAGATAGCGCCGAGGCTGCGGTCACCCCACCTCGCAAAGTGCTACCTGGCCGACATGGGGCGCTACGGGCGCCCGGTTATCGTGCTCGAGGACCTCAAGGTCCAGGGGTACACCGAGGTCCAGAGCAAACTCGACGAGGATCACCTCGAGGTCTGGATCAGGGCCATCGGCGCCTTCCACGCGAGGGGGCTGACCCTGAGGGCCTCGCATCCGGACGAGTTCAGGGAGTTCTACGCGAAGCTGCAGGAGGCGACCTTCAAAGATGAGAACAGGAACGACATGCCGAACGTCTTCCTGAAGACGTCGCCCTTCCGGGGGCTCAAGCACCTGAAGTCCGAGGCTCGACCGGACCCCGAGTTCATCAGGACCGTCGAGGAGAGGCTGGGTGAGAATCCGTACGAGGTTACCAGGGACCTGGCCACCGAGGTGAGCGCGTTCTCCACCCTCTGCCACGGCGACCTCAGCCGGAACAACCTCCTCTTCAAGTACGACGATCGCGGCAAGCCGGTGGACGTCAGGCTCATCGACTGGCAGACGACCAGGTTCTGTCCGGTCGGCATCGACCTGGGACCCATCATCTTCACGAACCTCGGGGTCGAGGGGAGGCTCCGGAAGGTGAACCGCCTGCTCGACGCCTACCTTGACACCGTCGAGGCGGAGGCGCCGACCATCCCGAGGGAAGAGGTCAGGAAGGACATCGTCGCGAAGCTCCTCTTCGCTTACAACGTCGCCTCCTTCTGCGTACCCTACGTAGACAAGGATTTGGTCTCCCTGGAGAAGAGGGAAACGCAGGAGCAGTTCGTCGAGGCGGTCTGCTCGCTGGGCGGCGACGAGGCGGACAAGGAACTCGCCATGATTCTGTACGACCTGAAAGCATTGGGAACCTTCGATTAGCGGAGGGGTGTTTTTTTGGAGAGTGTCCTGCGTGTGAGAACTTTGCAAGAACTAGGCTGGACGTAGCCTAGAGAATGAATGGGAGATTCGATGACGACGATGAATGAATGCAGGTGATTGTTCTTGTTTGAATAATACACGTTATACATAGACTTCAGGGTCTCCGTCCTTCGTGTCTGCCTTCCTTTCCACGTCATCCCTTGACATGTTGACGAAGAAAGTTACAGAATCAGCCATTTTGGCACATGACATGACAAAGAAGCCATTTTGAGTCTACTTTTCTAGCTTCCCGAAACCCCATAAGGACGCCTCCCTTGGAGAAGATCTTTTCGGCTTCATGCGACTTCCCATTGGTAAAAAAAATCGCTTCCTTACCATCTGTATGTAATCCAGTTTTTTCAGCTTTTAAAAAATTGCTTTCTGATCAGATAAAATGTCTCACTTTGACTTTTCTATTATATAATCATCATCATCCTCGTTATTAAGCTAAAACGGCAGAATTTCAAACTTTTTTTTCTGGCATATAAGAAAGTTTGAGCTTACAGGTCGTCGCTATGACAGATTCCTACCTATAGGTCGAGAATTTCAGCGGTGGATAAAGAAACTCTCTCATTTTCCTTTCGTTTTTTTAAGTCAGAAGGATCCGCTTTCATCGACCGGTAAATTGAGAAGAAGTTACGAAAATTGTCGAAACACTTCGACCTAAATTCTATGATTTTTGATACCACTAGCAAGACTTTTCTGATTGATCTGAATCGATTTTTTCCGGAGCTACGTAAAATCGAAAAATTTTGTGTTTGAAATAGGAATTCGGAATACAATTTCTGCAAAAATTCTTCCTTTGTCTCAGTAATTATTTAGAATTGTTCGATTTTTAATATTAATTCGGAACAACAAAAAAAGATCCAATAATAATATTTTTCATTAACGATTGTTCAATTTTCAATATTTTTTGTGTTAAAAAATCGTACGACTTTTAATCTAATTTCGTTTCCCAATTGAATTTCGAAGAGGAATCAATTTTTTATCTCAAAATCGTTTTATTCTCTATTGAAGTTATCGAAATTCGAAATTTTTCGTCTTCAGTGAACAAAAATGAATCAAATATCGATCGATGAATGAAAATCAATCATTTCTGCATCACTGAATTATCGCAAAAATAATAATAATCATTATTATCAAATCATACCATCAAAAATTATCATCAATCTCGATCCTCGGCTCGAGTTCCGGCTCCGGTCCCCGAGGCTGCGCTGGCTTCCGGTCTCCGGGTGTCGAAAAGGAGGTAAAAAACTACGAGGACAAGGAGCAGGAGGACGATGCAGACGGGGATGCTGAGTCTGGCCGTAAAAATCTCGTCGCAGATCGGCGTGGCGGCCCTCGCCGAATATTTTCCAAAATTTTCGTCAAATTCGGGAGGTGATTCGACCCCGAGGCAACTGATTCTTTCCGGATTGCGGGAGGATTGAGGCGTTTTTTCCGCCCCGCCGCAGTTCCACATCGTCGAGGGATCAGGAATGACGATTTAATTCTGGGGTTATGGGTATCTGAACTTTGGGAATTTGGCGGGTTTGGAGAACCTGAAGTTTGCTGAGGATTTAGGAGACAAAAGAAACTCCGGATTATTTGATGTGGGGATTGGAATCGATTTCGATGATTAGTCGTTTTGTCTTCGTACCGTTTTCCGTTCATATCGTATCGAAAAAATTCCTAAAAATGTTATTGGATCAGAATTTTTTACAATCTGACTTTGGATTCATTATCAGTGACGCAAAAAACCTTCGCAATTGAAATTAGAATACTTTCAGATTTTTTTGGTGGCATATTTTGGATCCGCCATTTTGAATTTTGCAAATTCGACTTCAGAATCGTGATCAGCAACTCGAAAGACCCGGTGATACCAATTTTCATGAGAATCTGTTGATCCGTTATCGAGATCGCATCGATTTTGATCGATTCTGGGGAATTTTGCTACCTAAGGTTGCTTAGAAATCACAAAAAATCACTAGAAAATAGTGAACATACTTCAAAATAATTAAAACACCTTTTCAAACCTCTAAAGTTTGAAAAGAATGTGAAATTAACGAGTTGAAGGTTTGGATAAACTATTCGAAATGGTTAAAAATCACTAGAAAACAAAATCCCTAAAAATCGTTCAGAACGTAAATTGTATTTAAATATTTTCCAACTAGTTTCCTTTTCACTAAAATCAGTATTCTCAACAATAAGAAGAAAATAAAGGAAAAGAATAAGTTGCAGGTTTCAATAAACTATTCGAAATGGTTCAAAATCGCTAGAAAAAAAATCCCTAGAAATCGTTCAGAACTTAAATTGTATTTAAATATTTTCGAACTAGTTTTTTTTCCACTAAAATTAGTGTTCCCAACAATGAGAAGAAGAAGATGAAGAAAAAGAATGAGTTTAAGGTTTTTCCGAGAGCATTAAGCCGATATTATGAAGGCAGAGAAGATTGCGAGCGGTGTGAGTTAAGCCGATTTGAAAATTCGCAAATCACCTGTTCGCCGATGTCGTTGTGTATGTACCGCCGCCTAAATCCTCGTGATTAGCATACGCTTAATTTGCGAAAGTACTGTCGTTGTATTTTAAGAAGTGGACGCAGAAAAAGACGAAAAAAAACGACGATGCTGTCTCTCATCCCTCGATTTTTGCATTATGCTAAAATGTTTCCTCGTTTAGGCCCCAATGTTCTTCAATTTAAACTTCAAACTTCAGACTTTAATTCTTCGCTGAAGATTCATTCGATTTCGATTTCGTTGATGTAATGAATTTTTTCAAAATTATACGTCAAAGTGAAGCCAAAAATTTCCCAATTCGTTGTGATATTAGAAGTAGCTAAAGTAGTAAAAAAAATCACTGAAAAATCACTAGACCAAAAATCATTCAGCAATTACTCGAAGTCACTAAAAATCTGTTGGAATTTGGAAAATATCACCAACTGAAATTCGATGAGCGTGAATGAATGAATATTTGAATCTCTATATTTGACCAAAAAAATGTCTAAAATCGCTAAAATCACAGAAAATTACTAGAATTTAGAAAAATTTCTTCCAATTGCTGAAAATACTTCGCACCATGTCGCGAATGGGGTGAAATAAATATACAATTGCGGTTTGAGTAATATCAGCGAAACTTTCTCTCAATTTATAATTATCATTACGGTATTAGTATTATTACACACACAGGTGCACAAAGAGCTTTGGATTTTGGTTTACCCAGGGCAAAAAGGGCCCCTCGACCTCCGATCCGCGAGGATCTCTCAACCAAAAGTTACAAATAGTTTAGATTGTTGTTTGCTTGTGGAATTGTGGTGGATTACCACTCGAGGTTCTACTTTGGACAAACTCTGATGAATATTTCTGGCTTTCCGCAGCTTTTATGCCCCTCAACCGAAACGCGATGTGGTTACGAGTTTCTAATTATAACAATAACCGTGATATTCATACGATTTGAATTATGCTGCTAATAAAAGTTCGAATTCACTCGATGAAACTCAGTTTTGATTGTCTTGTGGCTTTTGAAACGTCATTTGAACAGAGAACGAAAAATCTGAGAGGAAATTTCGTTGAACAAAATTGGAAGAGAATTTCTCAAGCTAATTATTTCTCTTCGATATTGATGAGAAATGATTTCTCTACCTTGTACAGAAGTTTGAAGTCACGTGTGAATTGTTCGTTTTTCTACTCTGACGCGGGTCGATTCAAATCAGGATAATTTGAGGACGAAAAATCGTAATTGAAATGTTAAAAAACCATTTTGAAGAAGAATTCTCATCCTTCAAAATTGTTTTTTGATGAATTCTCTAAGTATTTTCGTTACAAAGTTACAGGGCTTTGAATTAACACAAGAATTTCGATGTTCGTCCCAAAATGATTTATTTGAATTGAAAACAAAACTACTAAAATTGGAATAACTTCGGAACGAAAAATCGTAGATCAAGTGTTAAAAAACCATTTTGAAGTAGACTTTTCAATCTTCAAAACCGTTTTTCAGTTAATTTTCTAGGAATTTCCGTTCCAAAGTTACACGGCTTTGAATTAACACAAGAATTTCGATGTTCGTCCCAAAATAAATTAAATGAATTGGAAAAAAAAGTACTAAAATTGGAATAACTTCGGAACTAAAAATCGTAGATCGAGTGTTGAAAAACGATTTTGAAGAAGAATTCTCAATCTTCAAAATTGTTTTTTTGATGAATTCTCGAACTATCTTCGTTCTAAAGTTACAGTGCTTTGAATTTACACAAGAATTTCGATGTTCGTCTGAAAATGCAATGACATCAATCATCGAACATCTAATTAACATAGAATATCTTTGAAATAAGAGATTACAGATGGAATGACGAGTAAGAGTAGACTTTTCAATTTTCTCCAAAATTTACAGCGTCACAAAATTTACAACGTGATCAACGAAAATCGATGATAAAATAAAATAGAATCTTTCGAAAGCCAATAATTTTATTTTCAAAAAATCTCAACTCCTCTACAGAATTTCTATGTCATGAACAATATTCACCTCAGACTAATTAACGATTAGTTACAAACTTGTCCTAAGGTTCGAGTGTCCCAAACTATAGTATATCCTAAGCTTTCGCAGTACTACAACGATCAGAGAGTTTCGGTCTCGATATCTTCCGTTATTACGGTTAATCATCTCCAAAGGATACACGCTTGTCTACATTACACGACTCCAGCTCCAGTTCCAGCTCCAGCTCCAGCGAACATTGTTAATATCCACCGGGAAGTTTCCCAACACAACCCGTCCATTACCGGTCATGCTTTTGGCTCATCCTGCCGGTCCTGCCGGTCCTCAAGCTCTGGTCTACTTTTTTTTCCCCTCATCAAACTTAGGTTCTCCCTTACCAAAACCTTCTCTCGTTGCCAGGATGATTACGATCCCTCCGAAAAATGTTTATTTTTTGTTTCGTCACGTCGTCTGGACGGGAAGTTAGATTTTTTAAGCCTGTTCAGCGTGCGAAAAGTGCCTTTTTTCCCGAGCAGTGCGGAAAGTGAGTCATGTCTGCTGTAGGACTTTGGGCCGCTGATAACGATTCCCACAATTTTCAACCATGGATCCAAAATGGCGTTAGAAAATCACAAACTCGTCACATTTTGGTCAAACTAAGGGTTTTCTTCGCTTTCTGATCGCGAATTTGACGTCATTCGGATCCAAAAATTGAATCTCGAAGGAAAAAAAAATCATAAAGCTTGTTTTTTCAGTTATCCGTAATCTTATCTGACTAGAAAGTGGAATATAAGAATGTTTTTGTCAAACTAAGGGTTTTCTTCATTTTCTGATCGCGAATTTGACGTCATTCGGATCCAAAAATTGAATCTCGAAGAAAAAAAAATCATAAAGCTTGTTTTTTCAGTTATCTGTGATCTTATATGACTAGAAAGTGGAATGTAAGAAT